>JAYEVE010000079.1:0-60827 GCA_036346375.1 Guadua angustifolia
GGACTTCCTCCGGGAGGTTGACTTCTTCTCGCCGGAGATCTTGGCCTTCCTCGTTGAGCGCGAGGCCTGGCGCGAAGCGGCGGCTTGACTTCGAGAGGGAAAGCGACTTCCGCCTCGTACACGGGAAAGAAAAGGCGTCTGCGGATGGCTCGTCGGTGGTCGTGCGAAGTGACCCGAGGAAACACGCGCCGGTAAGGGAGTTCTTCCCCGAGTCCATGGCGCCCCACTTGTGGAGCCGATCAAAGCGCCCTCGTCTTGAGGCCCTTCAACACCAGTAGCGTTGGCGCGTTCTGTGGCAACGTTACTCTTGGGGTGAGCCAATCAAGCAAAACATATTTTGGTGCCCATTTTCGTCATGAGAACTCCAGGAAAGCTTATATGGTGAGTAGGCGAGTTCCGTTAGCCGGTGATGATGCGGTTTAGCGACTCCAAGCGCGTGAAAGATCCCATGCATGAATTGATAGCGGCCGAAGCGTAATAGCGCGTCTTGCTCGGCCGACCCACTTGGTGAACTTGTCGATAGAGGCGAAAAAGATGGTGAAGTTCCTCTGTAGCCCGCGAGAGCGGGCCTGTGATATCAAACCCCTGGACCAAAGCGACCAAGAGGCGGGATGGTTTTCTGAAAACTTAGGCTGGTCGGTGGATCTGCTTGGCGAAGAAGCTGATAAACCGCATTTCCTCACTGGCTTCATAAGCATCACCGGAGGCGATGGGCCAAAAAATCCTTGGCTGAACGCTTTAGCGACTAAGCGTTCAATTTGGACATATGGCTCCACTTTGCGCCTCCATGGATATCGTAGCGGTTGCTCCCTCTTCTCGGTGATGTACTTGATGGGAACTCCGTTTACGCTTTGGTACGTATAGGTCCCCACCTGCGAGTATAGCACTTGGCCTTCGTGCAATCTTCTCGGTTGAGGCATCATCGTCGAGGATCACTTGGTCACCTTGAGGAAGGCTAGGATAGGATCCATCCAATCGACCTTCTGGACAAGCGTGGCGAACACTCGGTGCTCGCTTTGGGTACTCCAGCAGGGCCAAGCTTTTCCCCAGTCTCTGCATCGAGCCGACGCGCTATTCCCTCAAGACACTGGGCCGAGGCCGAACCTGTTGCCTTCCCTCCACGAGCAGGAGGCCACGGACGTGGCACCACCTTCTCACTTTGGCCGGAGGCACGCAGCAACCATCTTGAAGTCGTCCCACCTGAATCGAGTCGTGCAGCAATGACATCATCATCCCCACCTCGGCGGGGGTTGCGATGGATGGTCACGATAGTCTTTCTTCGAGACCACGACCAAGACGAGAAGCTTTTGAGGGCGCATAAGGCTACAGCTTTGTCCGCGAGGTGGTTGTCGCGTCGAGGATATGAACATACCCCAATCCTTCAAAGTGGCACTCCATTTTTCGGACCTCCACAGTGCGCGCCATAGTGAAAGTCGAACATTGGAATTCCTTCCACAGTTGATGACTAGCAGTCACCCTTGACTTGGAGGCGCCGGGATGCAGCGCCCGGCGATCTGTGCTTGACCACGTGAGCCCTCATATTCAACTCGTTGTTCATGGCCTTAAAGTCGAGGGCGACCACATCTTGGAGGGTGTCACGGTCGAGGGGACCGGAGACAACCCCGAGCCTTATGCGCCTTCCATCCTGAATGAGCCATCCGAAGAATAAGGTCCAGGAGAAAGCGCGGGTGCTTCTTCGGCCAGGGTGGCGGGGAGTTCACTCGTGACGAACTCCACCAATTTTGGCTCTTGATGGCGGTCGAGGGTACAAATTTGAGGTTGAACTCCCCAGTTCCTTGACCATTTTAGTCTGATGCCATACGCTTCCGCGGTTGTGGAGAATTTCTCGCGAGAGGTAGGCGTGACCATGGTGATTTCTCGCCCTTGGAAATAATCTGCTGACTTCTGGGCGCCACCAAGACCGCATCTGACATTTTTTGCATTTGTAGGTATCAGTCTCGCTTCATGCAACACCTTCTTGATGTAGTGAACTGCCACGGACACCTTCCTCTCCGCAACCGATGCCGCGCTCACCACCTCGGGAGTGGCAACAATGTAGGGAGAACAGCTCAGCCTCGCAAGTGAGGAGACCTTGGGGGAGAGGTGAGGTATGCTTCAAGTCTTCAAATGCCTTACGTGCCTCGTCTGTCACTCAAAGTGGTTAGTTTTCTTCAACAACTTGAGCAGTAAGCTTCTCTCCCAACCGAGACAATGAACACGCCCAGGAGGGAGGCGGCCGGCGCAGAACCTTGGACTGTTTGAGTCGCACTAAGCGACTTTATGCTTTCGATGGTAGCTATCTTATCGAGGATTGGCTTCAATACGGTTGGACACGGAAACCTAGCAACTTCTTGGGAGGGCACCAAACACACACTTTTCAGGATTGAGCTTGAGGCAATTCTTAGGAGGTTAGCAAGGTTTCCTCGAGGTCTTGGATTAGTTCTTTCGCTCTTTTAATCTTCACAGCTAAGTCGTCAGCGTAGACCTCAATTTAAGCGCCCCTATCTGCTTGGGCGAAAAGTAATATGCATGGTACGTTGATAAGTGGAACCAGTATTTTTTAAACCAAAAGCCATTCTAACATAACAATAAACACGGTAAGAATTACAAGCGATCTTCTCTTCATCTTCGCCGCCATGCTAATCTGGTGGTATCAGAATCTGCTATTCGAAACGCCTGACAGCTCGCACCCAGTAGTGGAGTCAACAATGAGGTCTACTTGCGGTGAGGGTAAGGATCCTTGGATGAGCCTTGTTGAGGTCGGTGAAGTCGACACACATCGCTATCTCCGGTTGGACTTCTTAATAAGCCTGAGGTTGGCAAGCCACTTTCGGGATGAGACTTCACGACAATCCTACGGCGGCAGCCTTCTCTACCTCCTCCCGAATGGCATCTTGCGCTCCGGCCTTGCCTCCGGACCTTTGCGGGCAAGGCGCCGGGGCGTTACGTCGGTCTTTCGATCACCTCCACAGGGACCCAGGTCATGTGGGGGCGGTTGCGAGGCGAACACGTCGGAGTTAGGCGGAAGGTGATGGCGCGTCTTCCTATTGGCGAGGTGGTGCCAATGTTGGCCGATCTTCCGAGGCTCGCGCTCACTCGTGGCGACCACCTTAACCTCACCGGTAGAGCCGGGTGAGGCCAAGTCTGGGCACGAGGGCTCCCGGCCCGGCGGCGTCGGCTGCGTCCAGCAGTGGCAGCCGGAGTCCCATGCTGCTTGTGGCTGGCGCAAGGCCTCGACACATCCCTGATTGTAATGGAACTCTCGGGCTCGGCATCTTCACCACCATGTAGGCATAGTGGGTTGCCGCCATGAACTTGACCAGCCGATTCGTGCCAAGCGAGGCATTGTAGGGAGAGTCAAAATCAGCGACCTTGAAGTCCACCATCTCGGTGCGGTGGTTGTCTTTTTCCCCAAAGGTGACGAGAGGCGCTTTTGGCAAGGGGCGTAAAAGCGGCCTCGGGGCTACCCGAGAAAGCGAGCAGGGACAGATCTGCTGCGGGATCTGGAGGCGCCCGAGGCGCCAAAGAGGGCGAGAGGTTGATTGAACTCCTCAGTCCACCGGCTACGCCCGGCCGTACATTCCAGGATGGTGGGCGACACCACGATCGGGAGATGTCGGTGAGTGGTGCTTCGTGGTGGTCGGCACGGCTAAAGATGATCGTCTCCTCAGGCCATTTCAGCATCCGCCCCCTGAGCTCGTCTTTGGCGCACACTTCCCTCTTTAAGCCGTTTGTATGCGGCGTTGGAGAAAAAAAGGTGGGCGAGCCACCATGGATGTATGCCGCAGCGTGATCCGCCTCTGGAAGGCAATGACGAAGCGGGGTCGCCGTCTTGGTAAATCGTCGAGTGGCGCTCCTTGACGCTATCGCACTATTTTGTTCACGACGAACAACCGTCGAGTCTGTGAGTATTGGTTCGAGTGGATTGGGTAGTAGAGTTCGCCCTCTTTTTGCTCGCGGCGGTCGTTCTTACGATCGCGACGGTCATCGCGCCGGTCTCGGCGATCATCACGCCGATCACGGCGGTCGTCGCCCGATCCCGGCGGTTGTGCTCCGTGATCTTTGAGGTCGCCAGCGGTCACGTTCGGCGGCCAAGAACCGCTGGTCTCTCTGCCTCACGCTTCGCGCCCTCTTGCCGCATGGCGGAACCGCCGAGGTTAAACCCGTCCTTCCTCGGCCATCGCTTGGGCGAGATCAAACCCCTTGCCTCCGTGCCGCGCACACTTATGTGCTAGGGAGAAGAGCTCGGAGGTAATGCGATAATGCAGGTGGCCATCTTCTCCTTTATCTTCACGGTCTCGGCAGCCTCTTTGAAAGCGATGATGACCAATTGCTCTGAAAATGTGAGGGATCGTGTTGCGGCGGTGGAAGAACATGGGACGGATGAAGTCACCTGACTCCCCTTCTCCTGCTCCGGGCGTGGAGTCATCCTCCACACACGGCTGCATAAAAAGCCACGAAAGTTGGTGACAAAGAGGCGCACAACTCCTCCACGAGTGCATCGACCCTCGAGGTTCAACGGACCAAAAACAGCGAGCCGTCGAGAACCGTTGGGAAGTAATTGTCCATAATCTTTGCAGACACGCCGGTACTCACACTGCTTGTAGTACTCATCTGCGAGAATTTCTCGGGTTGGTGGTGCCGTCATACTTCTCTATGAATGGCCAAGCGGAACACCGCCGAACCCGCCCACGCTGCCGTTTGTGTCGTGGAGAAAGGCACTGGCACGCCATATAAGGGATCGACAGCCGCTTGGGAGGCAGGTCTGAGACCGTCCCGAGGCCAGGACTGTTCCCTCTGAGAATCGAGAGTGGACCTCCTCCTTGGTCAGGAAGTGAGAGCCATGGGAGGACTCTCACAGTTAGAGCTATCTGCTTCATGGCCTCTGGGCCAAGGGTGACACGGCTGAGGCGACTCACGGAGGTCATCACATCTAGATGGCTTTCATCCAGAAGTGCGTTCGGAGGTCCCCACGGTCCTTGCGGGCAGGACCCGACTCATGGCGCGCCCTTCCTTCGGCTCCCGGCCCTTTGGCGAGCTACTTCCGTTAAAGCGGCTGAACGCTGAAGTCTCGGCTTATATGACGGCGGCCAGTGTCTGGCGGTGCATCGGCGGTCGAGATCCCTACCGGATTGGGCGCGTCCACGAGACTCGCGATGCTCACGCTGACCCCACGAAGGTGGCGAGGAGTCTCTGCGAAGTTCCACCGGTGGTCAAGAGGAGGCGAACGCATGCGAGTTTCGGGCGGTGGCTGCCTCCATGAGCTGGCCGGCGTCGCGCAGGTGCTCGCCACCTCCAAAGGTATCTTGCCACCTTGCGGCGGGTGAGACGATCATTCATCCGGCGAGCTGGCGGGGCCAGCGCCACTGGCGGCCTTCGTCCCGCCGCGTCTTGGCGTTGAAACCCGCCATCTCGGATCGCTGGCTTGCTTCAAATCACGGACATCAAAGTCGCGGGGACTTGGCGGAAGAACCAACCACTAGCCCCCTACAGCACCCACTTCGCTGGCGTATTCCACGGACAAGTCGAGTCTCTGAGCCGGGTTTGGTTCGATGAAGGCGTCTTGCGGTGGCAAACCCTAGCGGTGAAAACCTAATGACTCCATTACGAATGACTCGGAGCCTATGAACTAAGATGACACAAAGATTTTTACCGAGTTGGGCCCCTCCACGGGGGTAATAGCCTTCGATCTGCTAGATCTTTTATAGAATGTTTGAAGCTAATCTGAGCTTTTGGTTACAAGTTCTTCCTTAGGCTCTCTTCTTTGAACTCTCGTCGTTCGACCCCCTTCCCCATGCACCGAGAGGGCCTTATATAGCCAGGCTAGCAGGGGGGTAGGTAAAGAAGTCATCATCTTTGATCCATATACATTTATTACACCTTCTGTCTTTGTCCCGTTCCTCGGCCTCATTAAATGTCGGCAAGATGTAACCGCCGTCCGCTGGGATGTGACCCTTCGCGGACGGGTAGGTAAGCGCCCGAGAATGGGCTTGTAGTAAAATCCTCGCGGTCAAGGGACGACACGCAAGGCTTTGCCCGCGGCATAATGCGATGGGGAAGGAGACTTGGCGAAAGCCACCACATCGTACCTTTTGCTACTGCTGGCCGAAGCGGCGAGCGTTCTCGCACACTGCTCACCCGAGCATACGCGGTAAACCGGGACTGCGGCGGGCGTGCTTTCGCTTCACCGCCGAGCCGGCACGTGGAAATTGGTAGCCAGCAGCGGGCGTCTCGCCCTGCTCGCCCGGCGCCACGTGGGCGGCACCTCAGGCGAGGCATGCTTTCGCCCACTTTGCCAGTCGCCACGTGGGCTAAGCGCCCGAGCGGCGAGCGTCTCGCCCATCTGCCGCCCGAGCGCCGTGGGTCGGCACCTGGCCCGGCGTCTTTCGCCCGCTTTACCGCCAAAGCCGCCACGTGCTGGTATTTGGCGGCGGCGATCCCGCCCACCTCGCCCGGCCGCGCCCGTGGCAGCACCTGGCAACGAGGCGTGCTTGCGCGCGCCGCTTTGCCCGAACGCCACGATAGTATTTGGCCGAGCGGCGAAGCGTCTCGCTTACCTTCTTTGGGACGCCACGTGTGGCGCATTGTGCGTCGGTGAGGTTCCCCGGCGTAAAGTCGCTAACAATAGGTATCTTGACTTTATATATTATAAGGTAGCATATACATCGGACCTTAAGTGCTGAATACATGTTGGAGGAAAATCACGTGCACTATGGCTTTCTCTCAAATAGCGCTATGAGCGACAAAAGGCACTTATTACACTGAGGCCAATTTTGAATGAGCCCAACCGCCTTGAGTTTCAAAAGCTGTTGGTGATTATAACCATCTTTGTTCATAGGATTAGCACTAAGTTGCGATTACGTGAGAAGGAACTTTCAGATGCGGATAAATTTGAAAAGACTTTGTCTACATGATGATTCATTGAAAGAATCCTTCAACAACAATCTAGTGAGAAAAATTTCACGATTTATTCGAGCTTATTCAAACATTGCTTGATTGAAAAGACACCATGAACTCATGGTGTGGAACAATCGACAACGCCCTCTTGGTCTGCCCCATTACCGAAGTTCATGCCAATACTGAGAATAAACCCAAATTTAATGGTTCTCCTAAGAACTATCAAAGAAATTCCCATGAGTAAAAAACGCAGATGCAACAAAGAAGCATAAGTCACGTATCCCCAATAAGGGTAAAGGCATTTCCAAACAAAGAAATGACAAGCCTATTTGTCGAGAAATGTGGTTGCTATAACCACATCACAAAAAACCGTACCCCAAGTCACCTTGTTAATCTCTATCTAAAGTTTGTGGGGCGTGGACGTCTTTGCCCGGAGACCAGTATGAAGCCTATTTCAACCTTCAACCTGACAACTCCAAGGATGAGGCTGGTTGTTCGCAACAAGTTCCTAAGGAACCAAGCAACAACGTGTCTTAGGAAGACAAGGATCAAGTCAACAGAGAGAATATGATCATGGAATTTGCTTCCAATGACATGTTTGGAGACCTCGACTAAACTCCCAATCTCTTAGATCTCAAGTCTAGTGCCTCATTTATTGTAATAATAAAAGCACAATTATGTCCTAAGTGTTGTATTACATAATATTGTCATCACATTGACATATTGGATATCCCAATGAATGTAATAATTACATTTGATATTCAATAAAGTTTGTATGTGTTCTATATATATTCACCAAAATTTTAAATTCTTCATTTACATATAGATTTCTCACGAAGTCGATTACGATGGAGGAGAATTGTGCCTAATAGATAGTTGTACTACTAACTCTATATTAAGGAAACAAAATATTTCCAAACTCTTACTAAGAGGCAAGGAAATATTTTGACAATCGTGGGCGTGATGCAATGATAGTTAGTTACAGTCGTTGCCACTATCATGCTTCCTATAGGTACTCAAATCTGTCGAGGATGCACTATTGTATCCTGATTCAACACGTACCCTATTAAGTTATAGAGATATCCGCAAAAATGGTTTTCATGTTGAAACTCATGATGACAATAATAAGGAATTTCTCCTCATCACTAGAGATTACGGATATGGCAGACCAATGCTTGAAAAGATTTCCGCTTTACCGTTTGGATTGTACTATACATACATTAAACCCATACCACATGTTGCGTACAAGGTAATTTTTCAAAATGCTGATGCATTCCAAACTTGGCATGATCGCCTTGGTCATCCTGGTATAGGGATAATAAGAAAAATTATCAGTAATTCTAATGGTCATGATCTGCATGCTGCCAAATTCCCAAAATCATCAGATTTTATATGCACTGCATGTGCAACTGGGAAATTGATTTTGAGACCTTCTCATCTTAAAATCCAACATGAGCCACTCAAATTTCTTGAACGTATTCAAGGTGATATATGTGGCCCTATTCAACCATTATGCAGACCCAGTTCGGTATTTCATGGTTCTTATAGATGTATCTACTCGATGGTCTCATGTGTGTCTTTTATCCTGATAACCATGCCTTTGCAAAGGTAATTGCTCAAATTATTAAACTTAAAAGCACACTATCCTAAACACGATTCAATCGTCGATGGACAATCTTGCTGAATTTTTCTCACATGCATTCAATGATTGTTGCATGGCTTTAGGAATTCAAGTACATCATTACATCCCATATATCCATACTCATAATGGTTTGGCGGGAATCTCTTATAAAAGAAGAATCAAGTGGATTGCAAGACCCTTATTACAAAATTGCAACTTACCAACTTCATGTTGGGGTCATCGGATCTTATCTGGCTGCGACTTAATTCAATTGCAACCAAGCGCATATCATCTGACTTCACCGCTGCAATTAGTGCGTGGAAATATACCAAATATTTCCCATCTGCGAAGTCGGTTCGCTATATCGTCTCGAAATATCACCACCCAAGTGTGCCTCTATGGGTCCACGAAATTGGGGATCTATATGGGTATCAATCTTAGTCGATTGTTAAATACCTTGAGCCCCTAAGCTGGGACCTATTCTGACCGTCTGTTGATTGTATATTTAATGAGGATCATTTCGGCATTGGGGAGATTTCAAGTACGAGAAAAATGCCCGAAATCAATTGGGATCTTGTAGACATCTCCACCTTAGATCACGTGCTCAAGAAACTGAACTTCAAGTTGAGAAAATTATAAATTTGCAACACATTGCAAATAATCGCGAATGCATTTATTGATACTAAATGTGTTACTAAATCCTATTATCCTCCACGAAATGTGCACGAAAGAATGGAGGTACCAAATAAAACCATTCAACTCCCACTTCAAAAGTAAGAGGGGAGAAGTAAGGCCACGACTAAAGATGTAGCTTCTTGCAAACGACAAAGAAGCAGCGACAAAATCCTCCAAATCGGTTAATACAAGCCAACCTCAAGTTGGTAAACACCTGTGGATACATGTCCACAACCCATATCAAAGTGCACTCTATTCTGATCTCAGGACATCGAGCATACTGGCTCCATAGTTTTGGGAAATAATGAGCCATCATCAAGGGTGCAAAGAATTTCCACTAATTATATCGATTACGGAGAATCATATGACCGAAAGACTACAATTGTCGACACTTACTTCTCATAACAATTGCAAATAACCTCCAAAATGATTGGATCCCAAGACCATAGCAGTGCAAAAAGCGCTCGGGTGGACTCGATGGAAGGAAGCAATTCAAGTGAGATAGCCTCACTTACTAAAAGAAAGGTATTCACATCGCAATACCTACACCTCCAAAAGTCTTTCTGTGGGATTCAAATGGGTTTCATTGGAAGCGGAATGAAAACAATGAGATAGTGAGATATAAGCGAGACTTGTAGCACAAGGGTTCACCACGAGACCCAGCATTGATTTCAATGAAACATATTCTCCGATTATGAGTGTAATAACATTACGATACTTAATATCATTGGCACTTCAAAATCATCTATCTATGCACGGTTGATGGATGTAGTAATGACATATCTTTATGGGTCACTTGATTAGGACATATACATGAAGGTTCCTAATGGAATCCCAATTCGAATCAAGCGCAAATCATAACATGTATTGTGTAAAGCTCAACAAGTCACTATATGGCTTGAAGCGATTCGGGAAGAATGTGGTACAAGCCAGACTAAGTGAATTCCTTCTAAAGAAGGATACACAAACAATGATGATTGCCCATGTGTCTTCATAAAGAAATCTCCAGCGAGTTACGTATTATATCAAGTATATGTTGATGATTTAAATATCATTAGCAACTCTAACGATATAAATGAAGCATGCAATCACCTAAAGACGGAATTTGAGATGAAGGATTTGGATAAGATCAAATTTTGCTTAGGTTTACAACTGGAGCACCTTCCCACAGGAATTTTAGTGCATCAATCAGCCTATATCCAGGAAATATTGGAGAAATTCAATATGGACAAATCATATCTATCTAAAACACCTATGGTTGATCGATCTCTAGATATGGAGAAAGATCCATTCAGACCATGTGATGATGGAGAAAGTCTTTGGGACGAGGTTCCTTATCTTAGTGCTATTGGGCGCTTATGTATCTTGCAAACTACACGGACTGATATTGCATTTGCGATAAACTTACTAGCTAGACATAGCGCACCAATCAAGCGTCATTGGGCAGGTACAAAGCATATTCTCGAGATATCTCAATGGCACAAAGGATTTTGGATCCCACTTTCCCACTCCCTCTGCTCCGTTGGGTCAAATCCCCACCCCAAGCGCCCCCTCCTCACTCGAGCTATAAATGGCCATCACCTGAAACCCACACTTGCGTCGCCAGAGTTACGCATCGAGCCCCCACCACCATTTTCCTACTCTTCTTCCCCTCTGGCGAACTCCTCACTTGCGCGCCTGACTTCTTCTCCTCGCCGGTGGCACTTGCGCCAATCCATAGCCGCTATCTCTTCGTGGGTCCGCCCACCATTGAGATCACCGTAAGCCCTCATCCTCCCCGCCACTCCATTTACCTCCCGAAGCCACCGTTCATGGGATCCGCCACCACCATCTTCACCTCCGGTGCCGCCTCGTCGCCCGCCTCCCCTCCTCCTCCATTTCTCCCCCTCTGAGAATCCCTCTAACGCCTCTGGTGCTCCCGGCCATCTCATTCCCCTCCAGGAGTCGCGTTAAGCTTGCCAACCTTCTTCCCAGGCTCAGCCTTCTCCGTCGCCCGTCGCTTCCCTTTCTCTCCGGCCGGTCGCCCTGTGGGTTCGCCATGACCTCCTCTCTCCATTTCTCTAACTCTTAGAGCTCCGTGCACCATGTCACCGGATCATAGCCTTCTTCTTGAGTCGTGGCGGCCTGCATCTGCTCGATTCACGGCCTTCCCTCTCCTTGACAATCGTCCCCAGGTCGGTGCCATTTCCCCCTCTCTCTGCGCGTGGTCCCCTGCGTCGGCCTCGCGAATCCACTATCAAATCGGGCCCGCATGCCAAGCCTCCCCTCAGCTGCAAGGCGGGCCGCCTTGTCGGCCTTGCGCCTCGCGTGAGCCTAGCTTCGCCCATGGCGTGCCGTGGGCGAATTCCCATTCAGCTGTGCGGCCCGGTGAGCAGTCACGACCTGTATTTTCTTTTGGATTTGATTTATTTAAAAGCTAGAAAAATACAAGAAAAATTCGAAAAATTCTAAAAATCCCCAAAAATCCAGAAATGCCAAAATACATTTTCTTGATCGTTCGAACCCTTGAGTCAAAAATGATTTCCATTTCGCCATACCAAGTCGAAAATTCTAGAATACCCACGAGCTCGATCCAGGCCATTTCTCTCGATTTTCCTTTCCATTGCTTTTCTTTGTTTTGATTTATTCGTTTATTTATTGTTTGCGTTTTCTCGCGCTAGATCCGCGTCGACACAGCAGATTGTACGAATCTCGAGCGAGAGCAATTCTTGGAAGCGTCGAGGAGCAAGCATCGTTGAAGCCGGAACAACATCGACCCCTTCTCGTTAGGCGAACCTTTAAACCTCGCAAGGCAAGCCACACTCCTTGAACATGTTGAACCCATTTCCATTATAGTATATATATATTTCTTGTATTGCATTATTTTTGTTATTTTACGAAACTAGAAAATGAGGTAGTTTCGAATGACATGATTAGATACAACCCAATATTAAACCTGTTGTTATGTCTTAATTCCTTTTAACCCTAAGATACAAAATATATTGAACCAATCGTAGAGGTAGCAATTTATACCACTATTACTTTTAGACAAATGCTTAATCTCAGAAGGATTGGCTTGGATGAGTTTTGGTTTTTATAAAATTGCTTTACGGTGAGGGGCGACATTAGGCGGACCACGGAAGGTGGATCTTGAGCCCAATCCCCAACCTGTGGCCAAATGGGTGTGGTATGATGGCGTCTGAGTTGGTACCAATGGATAGTGAAATGTCATTTGGGTGAGTCTTTGGCATTTAAGGACCGAGCGTCTTGGGCAAAAAAATAACGGACCCGCTCAACCACAAGTTGGGCCGACCAACTCTGTTGACTTGGTCCGCGTAGCTCGATATATTGTCGTCCTTTGAATACCTATAAGTAGTAGGCTGCCATGCGGAGGAAGAGAATGGATCCATGATGTCGAAGCGGGGCGAGAATGGGAGCGACCATTGAGTGGTTCACGCATAGCGTGGGTGTCCACAATATTGAGATCTTATCACCGGCGGCGCGATGGGGTCTTTGAATGTTGGGGACCTTGGATAGCCATTGGTAGGAGCTAAGAAAGGAAGTTCAACGAAATGCTATGATTATCTCGGTCGGGACGCATGCATAAAAGTTGCATGTTGATTCCGGTGGCATTAATGACCGTAGGTGTCTTGTGGGTAAAGTGAGCACCTCTGTGAGTGATATCAATGGTATTCGAATCTGCAGTGCTTAGGTTAATGAAGCGGAGTTAATTTAGGGTGATACATAGCTTCTGCGCCCTGTAGCTTTTATGATTAAAACACATGCGTGAAGGTGAACTTTGCAAGTTAAACCCCACGATATATATATTGCTATTTATGATTTGTGTTTCAAATGTAAAATAAAAGCAGATGTTTACCACTTGCATCCACAATACTTAAAACACATGCCTACCTTTGTTTATCCCTCGCATGTAATATTCAATTTCCGTGTGG
Source organism: Guadua angustifolia (assembly GCA_036346375.1). Lineage (NCBI taxonomy): Eukaryota > Viridiplantae > Streptophyta > Magnoliopsida > Poales > Poaceae > Guadua > Guadua angustifolia. The sequence continues at coordinate 13,126 of JAYEVE010000079.1, forward strand.
TTTGTTGAGTCGGTTGTGTACTCACCCTTGCTCCCAATCCTCCATAGATCTCCTTTGAAGATGGCAAGCTCAGACGATAGTAGATAGCGATGTTATTTTGCTTTGGAGGCCTTGATCTATCTGCTTTCGGCGTTTCTGTGGGTGTTACGTAATGTATTGGTGCCATCCGCACCTCTTGTAAAACCTTGGCCGTTAGGCCCTTATTTCATCTATAAAATGTTGCATTTGCTCTTTTATCAAGCAATGTACACTTGGTTACTGCACTAAATTCACCGGTAGCTACAAAAGGTATTTATCGCACCCACGAAAAGGGCGGTCCGTCTGAAGTGGTATCGAGAGCTGACTTGACGATGAATCAAGACCTTAAGGTGGTTTAGGAAATTGCTTTTCAAAAAAAAGGTTATTTTAAACTCAAGCAAAATCGATTACAAAAATATATGAGCATATTTGCTATCTTCCTCTTCTTCTCATCTCCTTCCGCCTTACCTAAATCTCTGTTTCCAAAAAGTGATTTGATGTTTCTATTCTCAACTGACTTCAAAACTCCCGTGTGTAGCAAATGACGCATAAGTTTTCCTCATCCTTAGAAAGTCTCGATGAGTTGCTTTTAGATGGAAGACATGACCCGACTAAATCGACGACAAGGAGTTTTACGCCACAGTAGATCGTGAGCCTTAGATCTTACCCTTTGTTGTAATAGGTCTTCCGGTAATGTAACATGGGTCGTACCGGACCTTAGGACGGTACTATGTACGACTCCATAATATATGCAAAACTATGTTCCTTATTTCCGATATTTTGTGTTGTCTAGCCTTACTAAACTCAAAAAGCTCCTCCTTTTAAGTCTAAGCCTCTCTGTTCATTCTACTCTTACCCCAAGCTCTAAATCTTACTTACCTCCTAATTACCTAAAAACTCACTGCAAACCTGAATAAGAATCAGATTAAGTCGGATGGCGAGTCGACCACACCAACATCTCGGTGAGGAGCGGAATCAGAAAGCCGACCAACTGACCCAAGTGCTCGCTATGATGGAAAGGAATAGGCATCGAGGCGAGATCGTCGAGGCATAGCTGATGGAAAGAATGTTAGACCAGTTCACCACCAAATCCCAAGGATATCCCCAGGGCAGTTCCAAGACGAGGATGAAAATCTTTGGAATATCAAGATGATCGAATTTGGAAGAACAAGACCACCCGTCTTTTCAAGTTCAGCGAGCCACTTGCGGCGAATAATTGGATCGAAGCATTCAATAGAGACTAGACACAATTGATGCTCTCGACGGGAGGCGAGTGTTGTGCGCCTCGCATCGGCTAAGGACAAGCCGTGCGCTGGTGGATGGACTTTCAAGCCACGAAGATCCGGACGAGAAACCGCATGGTCGAGAATTTGTGGAAGCATTCAGAAGGCCCACATCCACGAAGACTTAATGGCGGCTAAAAAGAAATGAATTTTGACTCTCCACCAAGGTGAGAAAACAGTTTTGGAATACTTCGATCAATTTAAACAGCTAGCCCTATATGCCCCCGAAGAAGTGGATACCGAAGTCAAAAAGATGGAAAGGTTCTCTGAAGGTTTGCGAGAAAAGGTTGAAGTTCCATGTTGCAAACACTTGACCGAGGACGACCACAATGGTTGACAAGTTAATAATTATCGAAACAGGAGCGACTTGGAAGGTACTCGAAAAGGAAGGCCCAACAAACAAGGATCTTTGGACCCAAGACCGCTAAAGTGCGATGCAGATTCCTCCCAATTTCCCTGCCAAGGACCGCTTTGTAAGAAGCGAGGACCGATACCCACTATGCCTCAACCCAAGAAAGGAAGGTGCTTCAATTGCAAAGGAAATCATTATCTTGATGATTGCCCTCACAAGACCATTCGCTGTTTCCACTGTGGACAAACAGGACATTTCCGGTATTGCTGCAAAAAGAAGCATTTACCGTCCCATGTGGCCAAAGCTCAGACATCCAACTCTACCTCGGCAGACCAACAGAATGTGCCATATCAACCACCAAGACAGCAGCAAGAGTTGCGACAAGGAAAGACATCATCAAGGAGACGAATCAAGCCTAATAACGAGAAGCTTGATAGATCGGTGTTCATTGAAGAAGCCGGTAAAGCATAAATGATGTAATCGAGTAAATTTTAAGTTAGAGCTTAAGTCGCATTGATTCTTGTAACCCGATTGCAATGTCACCCTTTGGCTTTATTAAACCTTGCATGCAAGGATGGTTTAACAAATTTTTCCCCTCGTTACATTTCCCCTGGGGATGTATTAGCAAGATAGTTCAAGTATAAAAAAAATTCAAAGATTGATCATTCAAGAAGTTAAAAGCATGATCAGGAAAGTCGGAATGTCGCTCTAATAAATGGCTTAATAACCAGCATGAGACAGTCAAGAGCATTCATTATAGCGAGGAGACGGTGTCGACATGCGGATAAACCAAGGATAACAGAAAGGAAATAAACCAGCATCATTACCTCAGAAATTATTAAAGACAACAACCATGTAAGAATAAGCCAGACCAAATGACAAGAAAAGTGACTTAGCCCCTTGAGGAACCAGTCAGAAATGGAAAAGGAACCTTGACCTACAAGTGGTGGCACATTCATGCCCTTAATTGAGACCCCACCAAACCGTTGGACCAAGTCAAGACAGCCTAACAAGAAGATAAAGAAGTTCAACCGTAGACTGACAGAGTACCCACCCCTCAAAGAGTTTCCCACCAGAAAAACAAAGGATATTGTGGCTCCATAACTATATAAGTAAAGGTAAAGATATCAGAGGATTGATTTTGACAAAGAAAGCAGCCAAGAATATCCTATGCAGAAGTATGTGTTGGAAGGGTAACCATAACCCTCAGGAGACGGCTAACCTATTACAACTCCTTTCCCCAGACAGAAATTAAGATAAGGATCAGAATAGATTTCCTTACATGGAATTCCGAAAGAAGTAGAGTCAAATCAAGAAGTGTCAGATCAAGAAACTCAGATCGCACCAAATTTTTGGGAGTCTACAAGAAGTCATGAGTCTGAAATTGACAATTAGTACCACCTCGCCTGCGGAGCGATAAGCAGACACAAAAAAAATCCAACCAAGAGTTGATGTTGATTAAGGATAAGCGGCCAGTTGACCAAGACAACCCACCTAATGCAGTTAGACAAAGCTTACAACAAAAATGAAGTTAGGGAAGATATTTATGGTAAGATGGTGTAAAATTCGAAGGAAGTAGTGTGAACCGAAACCCAAATCACAACCAAAATTACAGAAAAGTTAGCCGAGAGCAAAGAGGGGCAATTAACCTTTAATGAAGCTTATTTAGGCAAGTGACTATGAGAATAAAAGTACGCCAAATATTAAAAGTGTGCTCAGGAGATCATTAAAGAGGACACCTTTCAAAAAGCCCTTTTGGGAAGAAAGTCTGCGAAGCTAATTAGGATTGCGACAAAAGCTATCTGAGACTCGAGCAAAAGGATGTAGGTCACGAGAATGAAGACCTTGTCTATTTAAGTGATGCCCCCAAGCGATTACCGATTCCAAGGATAAGGAAGAATTATGCCCAGATATATTGGACAATACCGAATCCTCGGTACAATTAGAGTAATGACACGCAAATCACCATCATACGAGTTAACTTGGGACCCACAAAAATTTCAGGAGTTCATTTCGAGGAATACCTTGACGGCCAAACGGACCAGCAGCGGTTAAAAGGATTGGACACGCTAAAGACCTACATCATCACAAGTGGTATATCTTATACATAGCGGTATCTCGGACTTTCGAGACAACCGAAACTGGCTCGAGAACAAGGATGTCGAGAAAGTGCGAGAGGATGCAAAGTATTCTGAGAGTTTATTTTAAGGAATCCATGAGAAAAAGAATCGAACCTTGCGAAATTTCCCAACTTACGCCCCAGGATGATTAAATCTGGGGATCGAGATTTATTTTAAGGAGGTAGATTGAAATAACCCAAAATTCCAAAATTAGTTTTGTCAAATTTCTTGAATTTATTTGAATTTTCGCGAATTTATTTAATTTATCTGGTTTAATTCAAAAACTTTCCTTTTAGGAAAGTCTCCGAATCCCTTTCCTTTTTTGGGCGAGGCGTCTTCCCTTTTGCTCGCCTCCCGTTTCCGCCTTCCCCTTGCCTCGCGGCCTGACTCGCCTGGCGCCTCCTGTTCTTCGTCTCCATTGCTTGAATTCGTCCCGTTCGCCGCCTCTGCCCAATCCTCGTCAGGTTCGTCGCCCAACCCGTAAGCCCCCCCTCCCGATCGCCGGCGCCATCATCTTGATACGTCTCCGTCACCCTCGTGCAAATCACATCATGCCCGGCATTACGTTCCGCTCATCTCTCCTCATGCTTGCGCTTGCTTTCTTGCCCTTGCCCTTGGCCCAACGGTGGAGCTTGCGCGCTCGTCTCTGCTCTCGCCAAAGGTGACCCAATCCGCACCCTCCTCTGCTCCGTTGGGTCAAATCCCACCCCAGCGCCCCTCCTCCTCGAGCTATAAATGGCCATCTGAAACCCCACACTGCGCGCCAGAGTTCGCATCGAGCCCCCCCCACCATTTTCCTACTCTTCTTCCCCTCTGGCGAACTCCTCGCTTGCGCGCCACCAGCTTCTTCTCCTCTTGGTGGCACTTGCGCCCAAATCCGCGCCAGCCGCTATCTCTTCGGTGGATTCCGCCCACCATTGAGATCATAGTAAGCCACTCATCCTCCCCATCACTCCATTTTACCTCCCAAGCCACCGATTCATGGGATCGCCGCCACCATCTTCACCTCGGTGCCGCCTCGTCGCCTCGCCTCCACCTCCCTCCTCCATTTCTCCCCGCTCTGAGAATCTAACGCCTCCCTGGTGCTCCCGGCCATCTCATTCCCCTCCAGAGTCGCTGGTTAAGCTTGCCTTGACCCCTTCTTCCCGCTCAAGCCTTCTCTAAAATCGCCCGTCGCTTACCTTTCTCTCGGCAGAGTAAGCCCACCTGTGGGTTCGCCATGACCTCCTCTCTCCATTTCTCTAACTCTTAGAGCTCCAGTGCACCATGTCTTGGGATCGCCGCCTTCTTCTTGAGTCGTGGCGGCCTCCTCGCTTCGATTCAAGGCCTTCCCTCTCCTGACAATCGTCCCCAGTCCGTCGCCATTCCCTCTCTCTCTGCAGCGTGGTCCCCACGCGTCGGCCTCGCGAATCCCACTATCCGTCGGGCCCGCATGCAGTGACTTCCCCTCGCTTCGAAGGCGGGCCATCTTGTCGGCCATTGCGCCTCGCGTGAGCCTAGCTTCGCCATGGCGTGCCGAGTGGGCAATTCATTCCTTTGCGGCCGATGAAGCAGTCTGACCTTGTATTTTCTTTTGGTTTGATTTATTTAAAAGTCGAAAAATACAAGAAAAATTCGAAAAATTCACAAAAATCCCCAAAAATCCAGAAATGCCAAAAATACATTTTCTTGATCGTTCCGAGCCACTGAGTCCAAAAATGATTTCCATTTCGCCATACCAAGTCGAGAAAATTCCTAGAATACCCCGAGCTCCGTCCCGCCATTTCTCTCGATTTTCCTTTCCATTGCTTTTCTTTGTTTTGATTTATTCGTTTTATTTATTGTTTGCGTTTTCTCGCGCTAGATCCGGCGTCCGACACTTAGTTGTACGAATCTCGGGAGAGGAGCAATTCTTAGGCGGCGTCGAGGGAGCAAGCATCGTTGAAGCAGACACAACATCGACCCTTCTGTTAGGCAAACCTTTAAACCTCGCAAGGCAAGCCACTCCTTGAACATGTTGAACCCATTTCCATTATAGTATATATATATTTCTTGTATTGCATTATTTTTGTTATTTCTGAAACTAGAAAATGAGGTAGTTTCGAATGACATGATTAGATACAACCCAATATTAAACCTGTTGTTATGTCTTAATTCCTTTTAACCCTAAGATACAAAATATATTGAACCAATCGTAGAGGTAGCAATTTATACCACTATTACTTTTAGACAAATGCTTAATCTCAGAAGGATTGGCTTGGATGAGTTTTGGTTTTTATAAAATTGCTACGGTGAGGGGGACAGCATTGGGCGGACCACGGAAGGTGGATGCCGGCCCAATCCCCAACCGGTGATGAAGCCAATGGGTGTGGTATGATGGCGGTACAGTTGGTACCAATGGATAGTGAAATGTCATTTGGCTGAGTCTTTGGCATTTAAGGACCGGCGTCTTGGGCAAAAATAACCGGACCCGCTCAACCACAAGTTGGGCGACCAACTCTGTTGACTTGGTCCAACGTAGCTCGATTATATTGTCGTCCTTTGAATACCTATAAGTAGTAGCTGCCATTACGAAGAAGAATGGATCATGATAATCGGCGGAGCGAATGGAAGCGACCATTCGGGGTTCACGCATAGCGATGGGTGTCCACAATATTCGAGATCTTATCACCGGCTGACGGCCGAGAGGGTGCTGAATGTTGGGGACCTTGGATAGCCGCTGGGTAGGAGCTAAGAAGGGAAGTTCAGCGAAATGCTATGATTATCTCGGTCGGGACGCATGCATAAAAGTTGCATGTTGATTCGGTGGCATTAATGACCGTGTAGGTGTCTTGTGGGTAAGGTGAGCACCTCTGCTGAGTGATATCAATGGTATTGAATACGGGTGCTTAGGTTAATGAAGCGGAGTTAATTTAGGGTGATACACAATAGCTGCGCCTGTAGCTTTTATGATTAAAACACATGCGTGAAGGTGAACTTTGCAAGTTAAACCCCCGATATATATATTGCTATTTATGATTTGTGTTTCAAATGTAAAATAAAAAGCAGATGTTTACCACTTGCATCCACAATACTTAAAACACATGCCTACCTTTGTTTATCCTGCATGTAATATTGAAATTTCCGTGTGGTTTGTTGAGTACGGTTGTGTACTCACCCTTGCTCCCAATCCCTCCATAGATCTCCTTTGAAGATGGCAAGCTCGAGACGACCGTAGATGAGCGATGTTATTTTGCTTTGGAGGCCTTGATCTATCGCTCGGCGTTTCTGTGGGTGTTACGTAATGTATTGGTGCCATCCGCACCTCTTGTAAAACCTTGGCGTTAGGCCCTTATTTCATCTATAAAATGTTAGCATTTGCTCTTTTATCAAGCAATGTACACTTGGTTACCCTTGACTAAATTCTGGTAGCTACAAAGGTATTTATCGCACCCTGAAAAGGCGGTCCGTCTAGAAGTGGTATCGAGCGACTTGACCGATGAATCAAGACCTTAAGGTGGTTTAGGAAATTGCTTTTCAAAAAAAGGTTATTTTAAACTCAAAGCAAAATCGATTACAAAAATATATGAGCATATTTGCTATCTTCCTCTTCTTCTCATCTCCTTCCGCCTTACCTAATCTCCTGTTTCCAAAAAGTGATTTGATGTTTCTATTCTCAACTGACTTCAAAACTCCCGTGTGTAGCAAATGACGCATAAGTTTTCCTCATCCTTAGAAAGTCTCAGTAGTTGCTTTTAGATGGAAGACATGACCCAGCTCGTCGACAGCAAGGAGTTTTCGCCACGAGTAGATCGTGAGCCTTAGATCTTACCCTTTGTTGTAATAGGTCTTACGGTAATGTAACATGGGTCGCACTGTACCAGGACCTTAGGGCTGTACTATATGCGACTCCATAATATATGCAAAACTATGTTCCCTTATTTAGATATTTTGTGTTGTCTAGCCTTACTAAACTCAAAAAGCTCCTCCTTTTCGTCTAAGCCTCTCACCTGTTCATTCTACTCTTACCCCAAGCTCTAAATCTTACTTACCTCCTAATTACCTAAAAACCTGCTGCAGCACTGAATAAGAATCAGATTAAGTCAGATGGCAGGAGTCAGACCACACCAACATCTCAGTGAGGAAGCAGAATCAACAGAAAACCCGACCAACCTGACCCAAGTGCTCGCTATGATGGAAAGGAATAGGCATCGAGCGAGAGATCGTCGAGGCCTTAGTGATGGAAAGAATGTTAGACCAGTTCACCACCAAATCCCAAGGATATCCCCAAGGGCGGTTCAGGGCGGGATGAAAATCTTTGGAATATCAAGATGGTCTGAATTTGGAAGACAAGACCACCCGTCTTTTCAAGTTCAGCGAGCCACTTGCGGCGAGATAATTGGATCGAAGCATTCAATAGAGACTAGACACAATTCGATTGCTTTCGACAAGGAAGCGAGTGTTATGCGCCTCGCATCGGCTACAAGGACAAGCCGTCGCTTTGGTGGATGGACTTTCAAACCTGAAGATCCGGACGAGAAACGCATGGTCGAGAATTTGTGGAAGCATTGAAAAAGGCCCACATCCTGAAGACTTAATGGCGGCTAAAAAATGAATTTTGACTCTCCACCAAGGTGAGAAAGCAGTTTTGGAATACTTGATCAATTTAAGCAGCTAGCCCTATATGCCCCGAAGAAGTGGATACGAAGTCAAAAAGATGGAAAGGTTCTCTGAAGGTTTGCGAGAAAAGGTTGAAGTTCCATGTTGCTGACTTGACCGAGGACGACCACAATGGTCGACAAGTTAATAATTATCGAGAAACCGGAGCGACTTGGAAGGTACTCGAAAAAGGCCCAACAAACAGGATCTGGACCCAAGACCGCTAAGAATGCGATGCGATTCACTCCCAATTTCCTGCCAAAGGACCGCTTTGTAAGAAGCGAGGACCGATACCCACTATGCCTCAACCCAAGAAAGGAAGGTGCTTCAATTGCAAAGGAAATCATTATCTTGATGATTGCCCTCACAAGACCATTCATTTGTTTCCACTTTGTGGACAAAGCAGGGACATTTCGATATTCTTTGCAAAAGAAGCATTTACCGTCCCATGTGGCCAAAGCTTCGGACATCCAACTCTACCTCGGCAGACCAACAGAATGTGCCATATCAACCACCAAGACAGCAGCAAGAGTTGCGACAAGGAAAGACATCATCCGAGACAGAATCAAGCCTAATAACCCGAGAAGCTTGATAGATCAGGTGTTCACTGAAGAAGCCGTAGAAGCCGCAAATGATGTAATCAGTAAATTTTAAGTTCAGGCTTAAGTCCGCATTGATTCTTGTAACCCAGTGCAATGTCACCCTTTGGCTTTATTAAACCTTGCATGCAAGGATGGTTTAGCAAATTTTTCCCCTCGTTACATTTCCCCTGGGGATGTATTAGCAAGATAGTTCAAGTATAAAAAAAAATTTCAAAGATTGATCATTCAAGAAGTTAAAAGCATGATCAGGAAAGTCAGAATGTCGCTCTAATAAATGGCTTAATAACTTGACGCATAGAGCAGGTCAAGAGCATTCATTATAGCCGAGGGACGGTGAGTCGACATGCGAGATAAACCCAAGGATAACGAAAGGAAATAAACCGGCATCATTACCTCGAAATTATTAAAGACAACAACCATGTAGAATAAGCGGACCAAATGACAAGAAAAGTGACTTAGCCCTTGAGGAACGATCGAGAAATGGAAAAGGAACCTTGACCTACAAGTGGTGGCACATTCATGCCCTTAATTGAGACCCCACCAAACCGTTGGACCAAGTCAAAACTGACTAACAAGAAGATAAAGAAGTTCAGCAGTAGGCCGACAGTACCCACCCCTCAAAGAGTTTCCCACGGAAAAACAAAGGATATTGTGGCTCCATAACTATATAAGTAAAGGTAAAGATATCGAGGATTGATTTTGACAAAAGGCGACCAAGAATATCCTATCACGAAGTATGTGTTGGAAGGGTAACCATAACCCTCGAGAGGCGGCTAACCTATTACAACTCCTTTCCCCAGACGAGAAATTAAGATAAGGATCGAGAATAGATTTCCTTACATGGAATTCGAAAAGAAGTAGAGTCAAATCAAGTGTCGGATCAAGAAACTCGAGATCGCACCAAATTTTTGGGAGTCTACAAGAAGTCATAGTCTGAAATTGACAATTAGTACCACGCCTTACTGTGAGCGATAGGCAGACACAAAAAAAATCCAACCAAGAGTTGATGTTGATTAAGGATAAGCGGCGAGTTGACCAAGACAACCCACCCTAATGCAGTTAGACAAAGCTTACAACAAAAATGAAGTTCGGGAAGATATTTATGGTAAGATGGTGTAAAATTCGAAGGAAGTAGTGTCGGAACCGAAACCCAAATCACAACCAAAATTACGGAAAAGTTAGCGAGAGCAAAGAGGATGCGAATTAACCTTTAATGAAGCTTATTTAGGCAAGGTGACTATGAGGCAAAAAGTACACGCCAAATATTAAAAGTGTGCTCAGGAGATCATTAAAGAGGACACCTTTCAAAAAGCCCTTTTGGGAAGAAAGTCTGAGCTAATTAGGATTGCGACAAAAAGCTATCTGAGACTCGAGCAAAAGGATGTCGGTCACGGAATGAAGACCTTGTCTATTTAGAAGTGATGCCCCAAGCGATTACCTGATTCAAGGATAAGGAAGAATTATGCCCGGATATATTGGACAATACAGAGATCCTCGGTACAATTAAAGTAATGACACGCAAATCACCATCATACGAGTTAACTTGGGACCCACAAAAATTTGAGGAGTTCATTTCGGGGAATACCTTCGACGGCAAACGGACCAACCGCGGTTAAAAGTTGGACACGCTAAAGACCTACATCATCACAAGTGGTATATCTTATACATAGCGGTATCTCCGGACTTTCGAGACAATAGAAAAATGACTCGAGAGACAAGGATGTCGAGAAAGTGCGAGAGGATGCAAAGTATTACAGAGAGTTTATTTTTAAGGAATCCATGAGAAAAGGAATCGGAACCATGACGAAATTTCCCAACTTACGCCCGAGATGATGATTAAATCTCGGGGCCGAGATTTATTTTAAGGAGGTAGATTGAAATAACTTAAAAATTCCAAAATTAGTTTTGTCGAATTTCTTGAATTTATTTGAATTTTCAGCTAATTTATTTCAATTTATCTGGTTTAATTCAAAAACTTTCCTTTTCGGAAAGTCTCCCGAATCCGCTTTCCTTTTTGGGCGAGGCGTCTTCCCTTTTGCTCGCGCCTCCGTTTTCCGCCTTCCCCTTGCCTCGCGCCTGGCCGACCCATGGCGCCTCCCATTCTTCGTCTCATTGCGCCGTTGCGTCACGATTCGCCCCCCTCTGCCCAATCGTCGGCGGCAGTTTCATAGCCCAACGCAACCTGCCCCCCCCTCGATGCGCGCGCCATCATCTTGACATCGTCTCGAAATCACCCTCGTGCCGTCACATCGCCGCCCGCGCCACGCATTCTTAGCTCATCTCTCTCTCCATGCCGCTTGCTTTCGCCACGCCTGCCAAGCCCAACAGTGGAGCTTGCGCCTCGTCTCTGCGCTACGCCAAAGGCTGACCCAATCCCGCACCCACTCCTCTGCTCCGTTGGGTCAAATCCCCACCCCAAGCGCCCCTCCTCACTCGAGCTATAAATGGCCATGCCGAGCCCACACTTGCGTCGCCCCGAGTTCGCATCGAGCCCCCACCACCATTTTCCTACTCTTCTTCCCCTCTGGCGAACTCCTCCGCCCGCCACGACTTCTTCTACATGCCGGTGGCACCGCATGATCCAGCCGCTATCTCTTTATTGGATTCCGCCCACCATTGAGATCACCAGTAAGCCACTCATCCTCCCCGCCACTCCATTTTACCTCCCGAACCACGCAGATTATTGGGATCGCCACCACCATCTTCACCTCGGTGCCGCCTCGTCGCCCGCCTCCCCGCACCTCCTCCTCCATTTCTCCCGCCTCTGAGAATCCCCGCGCCTCTGGTGCTCCCGGCCATCTCATTCCCCTCGAGTCGCTGTGTTAAGCTTGCGCCAACCCTTCTTCCCGGCTCGGCCTTCTCCGTCGCCCGTCGCCTCTCCCTTTCTCTCCGTGAAGTCGCCTGGCAGGTTCGCCATGACCTCCTCTCTCCATTTCTCTAACTCTTGAGAGCTCCGTGCACCATGTCACGGATCATAGCCTTCTTCTTGAGTCGTGGCGGCCTCGCTCGCTCGATTCCATAAGCCTTCCTCTCTCGTGACAATCGTCCCCGGTCGAGCGCCATTCCCCCTCTCTGCCGCGTGGTCCCCACACGTCGGCCTCGCCCGTCCCACTATCAAATCGGGCCGCATGCAGTATACTCCCCCTCCTGGTGGCGGGCCCGCCTTGTCGACCCTTGCGCCTCGCGTGGCCTAGCTTCGCCCATGGCGTGCCGTGGGCAATTCCCATTCAGCATGCGGCCCGTGTGAGCAGTCAGCGACCTTGTATTTTCTTTTCGGATTTGATTTATTTAAAAGCCGAAAAATACAAGGAAAATTCCAGAAAATTCACAAAAATCCCCAAAAATCCAGAAATGCCAAAAATACATTTTCTTGATCGTTCCGAGCCACTGAGTCCAAAAATGATTTCCATTTCGCCATACCAAGTCCAGAAAATTCCTAGAATACCCCTGAGCTCCGATCCGGCCATTTCTCTCTCGATTTTCCTTTCCATTGCTTTTTCTTTGTTTTGATTTATTCGTTTATTTATTGTTTGCGTTTTCTCGCGCTAGATCCGACGTCGACACAACCGTTGGCACGAATCTCGGAGCAGGAGCAATTCTTGGAGCAGCGTCAGGAGCAAGCATCGTTCGAAGCCAGACACAACATCGACCCCTTCTCGTTAGGCGAACCTTTAAACCTCGCAAGGCAAGCCACACTCCTTGAACATGTTGAACCCAGTTCCATTATAGTATATATATATTTCTTGTATTGCATTATTTTTGTTATTTTCTGAAACTAGAAAATGAGGTAGTTTGAATGACATGATTAGATACAACCCAATATTAAACTTGTTTAAATACACAAGGTTTGGTGTTTAATAAAAATTAGATTACGATTAAATGTATTTGATTAAATTCATTACAACCTAACTGATTGAAGCACAATCACTAAAAGAATTTGGTGAAGGATTGGGAAGAAATTTGCTAGGTTAATGGAATTCCTTCGGGATAGAAATGGATAATCAGTATATAGAAATTCAAATAATATAATTCATTAAAAACCTTGGGGAATCTTAATATGGAAAACCTTAACATTTGAATGAAATTGGGAAGTCCTTGTTAGAGCTATTGGACCTTATATCTAAATAGAGATAGGATTTATAAATGTGCATTTGAAAATATGAGCATAAGGGAAATCCGGAATTCTTAGGACATTGCATATCTCCAATTTCTCCAAAATTTGGTCAATCCACACCCTAAACTCCTCCTGGCTAAAAACCAGTCTGCCCCCTCCTCGCTAGTTGGGCCACCCGACCCCTTTGAAGGAACCTGGCCGGCCCCTTTCCTCTGGCTCATTACCATTCGGCCCACCATTTACCTACTTGGAACCTCCCCTCCATCCCCGACGTTCCCCAATTGGCATTGCACCTCGCCGATCTTCTCGCCGCCACTTCATCTCACCCCTCTTACCTCCCCGCCCTCCCTCCCTTTCCTCGGCCTCTCCCCCTCCTCTTCCTCCAGTCTCCGGCCATCTAAACCCCCCTCCCCTTTACTTCCCCCCTACTTCCCCCTCCTTCCCTTCCTCCGGCTCCTTGGGAACCTCCTGGTCGCCTCTTCCTCTCTCCTTAGGCCTTCTCCACCGGTCCCATGCTCCTTCCCCTTCTTGGCGCTCGTCCCTTCGATTCCCCCTCCTTTACATCCCCGTCAGGCCCTTTCCCCCCTCTTCCCGGGTCCCCGCCGCGCCCGCCTCTCCCCGGCCTGGCTCATTCCTCCCCTGCAGTCAGGCGCCTTGGTGTGCGTCCATTCCCATTCCCCCCATGAGTGCAAATTTCTTTTTTGATTTTAAACTGAAATCAAAAAATTCCCTTTCCCAAAATCGCCCAAAATTTTTAAACCCTTGAGTTCAGATCTTCTCAATCATTTCTAACCATCTTTGATCCTTTCTTCTCGTCCTTATTTTTTATTGTTTTCTTTTTCGTGCGTTTCGATCGTCGATGCTTTCGTCTCGGCCGAACAATCTTGCGGGGCCAAAGCTCGTGAGCGACACCGCCCCCCGTAACACCTTCCTTGCAAGCCAACTCCTTAACCATTTGGAACCCATTCCTTAAGATTATTATTCTGTATTGATTATTTTTTTATTTTTTCTGAAATAGAAAAGAGGTAGTTTGAACTGAGATAAACCCATATTAACTTTGTTATTATTTTTCCTTTTCCTAATCAAAAAAAATTGAAAACAAGTAAATTTATTACACAATTTACTGAAGGATTGCTTATGAGTTTTTATTTATAAAAATTGGAACGAATTAGCCCAAAGGGCAAAGGTGTTGGCAATCTTACGTTGGTCCAAGGAATGGTTGGTATTTGGCCATTTGGCCAACTCTTGGAAAAAATTGGGAACCTTGGGAACTTGTGCCCGGTCTTGAAATATTTCCCTTTAATACCTTAAATTGTTGATTTGATGCTGATTGTGCGTTTTCCTATAAGTCGAACTGGGCGCCAATTGATCTGGATCAATTGGGCGGCAAGGGCGATGGGTTGAATTGGGGACGGAACCCTTTAGACTTAAGGGAGAATGCAAATCATTGCTGGCTTATGCCAGTTGCATGTGGAAGGTCAATATGTAGTTTCTTGGTTGAATTTGTAATTGGATGAAGATGGTTATTTGAGGTTAACGTTAAACTGCCCCTTTATTAAACCTTGAAGTCTTGATGTAAGTTAATACTTTATTTTATAAATGAATTTAATTGATAATTAAAACAATGTTACCATTATAATTTTAAAATGGTTAATTTGTTTTGATTGGCTTGGATAGTTGGTTTTACACTTCTATCCTGAATTCCTGATCCTGGACGCGTTTGTTTACCTTGATTATGTTGGGGGTTTGTTTCCCTTGCCCTTATATTTCTTTAAAAGTTATTGGCCTTTAAAGCGTACTTGGGCGATAAACGAGAGCTACAAGGTATTTATCCGCACCTGAAACGTATTGAGTGGTATCGATTTGACCTGAAAACCTTAGGGGTTTGGAAATTGCCAAAAGTTATTTAATAAAATCATTAATAAGGCAATTGCTATTTCTCTTTTCTTAGCTACCATTTCCAAAAATTATTGTTCCAAAGGTATTGATCTTATAATGCCAAATGGTTGAATGTTGAAAGGTTTTTAATAGAAGCTTTGTAATAAGGAAGTAATGGGCCTAGATTTCCCTTTTACGGGAGATTAACTAATTCGTTACCGGTGGATTAATCACCAAGGTTAAACTTGTGGTAAAATTGGGTCCTTATCCAAAATCCTATTTATTTAGATGGTTACCGTAAAACCAAATTTCTTACTGAACCTTAATTTTCCCTTTTATTTAAACCCGAAAATCTGAACCTTTACCTAAGAACTCAAAATGAATTGCCAATAGAATTTTGGTTGAAATTAAACAAAAAGCCTCGAGAACAACTTGACCACCAATTAATTACATACCTCTTTTACTAGCAGACATAACGTGATGAAGATTTGAACTGACCACTCCAAACCCAGGTAAGGCGTAAATTCTTGGCAAGCAAGCGATGATGGAGGAATTCAAGCGGGGAATTCGAAGCTGGAAAGTGAAAGCCAATTAAATAACCAATTAAGGAGATTTAGGCAATATTCTGAAACCTTGCTTTTCGTCTTAGCCAAGCCAAGAATTGGTCGAATCAAAAATGCCAGTCCTAAGAAGGTTTTGCGCAGAGAAAGCCGTCCTGAGGTGGTCAGTTGGAACATTGACGAATGAAAAGCTTAAGTTAATCCGGAAAAGTCGATAAGAAAGATTTAAAAAGGAAAGCTTCAAAAATTTGACAAGTAAAGTCTTTGCTTCCATTACCAGCCGACCTTGTATTTTCTTTTCGGTTTGATTTATTTAAAAGCGAAAAATACAAGAAAATTCGAAAAATTCACAAAAATCCCCAAAAATCCAGAAATGCCAAAAATACATTTTCTTGATCGTTCCGAGCCACTGAGTCCAAAAATGATTTCCATTTCGCCATACCAAGTCCAGAAAATTCCTAGAATACCCCTGAGCTCCGATCCGGCCATTTCTCTCTCGATTTTCCTTTCCATTGCTTTTTCTTTGTTTTGATTTATTCGTTTATTTATTGTTTGCGTTTTCTCGCGCTAGATCCGACGTCGACACAACCGTTGGCACGAATCTCGGAGCAGGAGCAATTCTTGGAGCAGCGTCAGGAGCAAGCATCGTTCGAAGCCAGACACAACATCGACCCCTTCTCGTTAGGCGAACCTTTAAACCTCGCAAGGCAAGCCACACTCCTTGAACATGTTGAACCCATTTCCATTATAGTATATATATATTTCTTGTATTGCATTATTTTTGTTATTTTACGAAACTAGAAAATGAGGTAGTTTCGAATGACATGATTAGATACAACCCAATATTAAACCTGTTGTTATGTCTTAATTCCTTTTAACCCTAAGATACAAAATATATTGAACCAATCGTAGAGGTAGCAATTTATACCACTATTACTTTTAGACAAATGCTTAATCTCAGAAGGATTGGCTTGGATGAGTTTTGGTTTTTATAAAATTGCTACGGTGAGGGGGACAGCATTGGGCGGACCACGGAAGGTGGATGCCGGCCCAATCCCCAACCGGTGACGAAGCCAATGGGTGTGGTATGATGGCGGTACAGTTGGTACCAATGGATAGTGAAATGTCATTTGGCTGAGTCTTTGGCATTTAAGGACCGACGTCTTGGGCAAAGAAAATAACTTCAGACCCCGCTCAACCACAAGTTGGGCCGACCAACTCTGTTGACTTGGTCCAACGTAGCTCAGTATATTGTACGTCCCCTTTGAATACCTATAAGTAGTAGCTGCCATTCTGGAAGAGAATGGATCCATGATGTCGAGCGGGCGAGGAATGGAGCGACCATTCGGGGTTCACGCGATGGGTGTCCACAATATTCAGATCTTATCACCAGCGACGGCCAGTAGGGTGCTGAATGTTGGGGACCTTGGATAGCCCACTGGGTAGGAGCTAAGAAGGGGAAGTTCAACGAAATGCTATGATTATCTCGGTCGGGCCGCATGCATAAAAGTTGCATGTTGATTCCGGTGGCATTAATGACCGTAGGTGTCTTGTGGGTAAAGCTGAGCACCTCTGCAGAGTGATATCAATGGTATTCGAATACGCCGTGCTTCCGGTTAATGAAGCGGAGTTAATTTAGGGTGATACCTGTAACTGCGCCCCTGTAGCTTTTATGATTAAAACCTGTCGTGAAGGTGAACTTTGCAAGTTAAACCCCCCCTGATATATATATTGCTATTTATGATTTGTGTTTCAAATGTAAAATAAAAACAGATGTTTACCACTTGCATCCACAATACTTAAAACCTGTGCCTACCTTTGTTTATCCCTGCATGTAATATTCAGAATTTCCGTGTGGTTTGTTGAGTACGGTTGTGTACTCACCCTTGCTCCCAATCCCCTCCATAGATCTCCTTTGAAGATGGCAAGCTCAGAACATCAGTAGATAGCGATGTTATTTTGCTTTGGAGGCCTTGATCTATCTGCTCAGCGTTTCTGTGGGTGTTACAGAATGTATTGGTGCCATCCGCACCTCTTGTAAAACCTTGGCCGTTAGGCCCTTATTTCATCTATAAAATGTTAGCATTTGCTCTTTTATCAAGCAATGTACACTTGGT
The DNA here is from genome assembly GCA_036346375.1 of Guadua angustifolia. Taxonomy (NCBI): domain Eukaryota; kingdom Viridiplantae; phylum Streptophyta; class Magnoliopsida; order Poales; family Poaceae; genus Guadua; species Guadua angustifolia. The sequence continues at coordinate 30,787 of JAYEVE010000079.1, forward strand.
TACTGCAGCTAAATTCCCGGTAGCTACAAAGGTATTTATCACGCACCGAAAAGGGCGGTCCGTCACATTGGCATCATTATTCATTAGTCCACCTTGTATCAAATCTCGTTGAAGTCGACAAGCAGTACACAATCATCTTGAGATAATTGAATTCTGCTGACGCCGAAGCAGCTTTCAGAGCCATCCTCGAAACAGCTTCAGGGTATGTATTATGATGTATACTTGCTAATGTGGGAGAAAGAAGAAGAGAGACTATAGCTTTTTCTTTATGAAGAGAGGATATAACTTAGAACACTATTAAATGAGTTATTGTTTGTAATAAATATTTTTATATCATAATTAAAAGATTATAGGATTTCATAGACACAATATTAAGATGTTATGTATTGTAGAAGTTGTCTTTAGTTTTATTTTTGAAAAAAAACCATGTTTGGTATTTCAACTCTCTATCACTATTTAATTTTGGTTCCTCAAATGCAATACAATTTAGAATGAGCTCCTCATCTTTCAATACCGTTTAGCTTACAACAGGGTTCAAAAAACCACCCGAAAACTGAAAATTGAGAAAAACTGCTCGAAAACTGTCAGAAACCGAAGGGTTAGGAAATAAAAAAATTTAGAAAAAAATAAAAAAAATCGAAAACCGTTCGATTTTCAACGAATTTCTTTAAAGCAGGTTTTTGAGCGGTTTACGTTGCAAATTTTTTTTCAATTTTTTTAAATTAGATCGGTTTACTGATTGGTTTTAAATCTCCAACCGCAATTTTTGCTGGTTTTTTAAATGCTGGCATACCTGGCACGACATGTTGGATCTAATCAGTTTTAATGAGTTTACCTTTCTTCTTCCTCTTCCTCATTATCTCTCCTCTCTACCAGCACCCAATCAGCTGTACTCGGGCTTGTCGGCTACCAAGCCTAGCCTCTGCGGTCAACACAATCTCACCAACAAGCTCACCGGAGGCCAACATTCAAGCCATCATTCCTTGGTATATTTTTGTGGATTGGCGTTCCAAACTTCCATAGGAGTCGTCGACCGCTGTCGTTGAACGGGTGCCACCTGGAAGCTTCGCTGTTGGCCTTCGATCCATTGTGCCATGGTGACTGCATTCAATTGCTCTTGATTGACCGCTTCCATCTAACTGATGCTGCGGACGAGTTCACCTCACCTTCCTGATGACGACCATACCATTGTCGTCATTTTCTCTAGTCCCAAGAAGAGCAAGGAGGATATGAGGGTCTACGAGAGGAAAGAGAAGGTGCTAGGTGCCTAGGCAACTTCACCATCGCATGTATAGGGATGACAGGCACAAATGGGACGGGGTAGGGATGCGGCACAGTGAGGTTCTCGCAAATCCATTGGCATCACATCGCATTCCAAGTCCCGATCTACATTATGTGTGAAGATTAGGCTCGTCTTCCTCAACTCCGGCCGCCCACCTCTGCCATTGAATTCATGGCGCCAGTGAGCTTCCTCCCCCTTTGACCCCACCATCACCTTACTCACCAAACAGGCCCACCCGATGCGCACCTTTGCGCCACCAGGGAACCGCGTTCTTGGCCACCGCTGCTCGGTCCGTGCTACCACCCGCCGCCGGTGCCATCTGGCCACCCCAAGCACCCATCAAGACCGCTGCACCCACCTCTTCCTCGCGTCCCTTTTTCGGTGCTCGACCATCCGGTGTCCAAGCTGGAGGATAGTGAAGAGGAAAGCGGGATGATGACGACGTTGGCTAGGGGTGGCGACCCCAAGCTGGAGGATAGTGAAGGAAAAGGGTGGAGGATGAGGATCGAGAAGGGAAAGGCTTGTTTGATGGACATTTTTTTTCGATAAAGGAAGCTTTTATTAATCTTAGTAAATTACATCAAGGTGATACAATTATACTAAGAAGACTCCGACCTCTACACGCTTAGGGTGTACACTGACCAAACACACACACACAAGAAAAGACAAAGGAACATCATGACAAACTACATCACGCAAAATTGTCTTCAAGGCTATCCACCATCATAGCAACACTTGGACCGCGATAAAAGCTCTTCAATGACAACGCCTCCAAGAAGGATTCGATACGCACGCGCACCGCCATTGCCATGATCCAACTAGTGAAGGCCAGACTAAAGGTTTTCACTTCGGAGAATAAATCCTCAGACTACAAAAACAATGCCTTCAACAAGACCATTGCCAGGCACAACCAACTAAGGTCAGACCTAGGGATTTCTCCCTGAAGTCGAAGTACCAGAGATCCCAGTGTTGCAACCACCCTCATTCCGAGCTAGTGCCGCCATACCACTTAATCTTAGCCAATAGCAACGGCCACCTTCTCAAGGCCAGACAAACAATTTTTAGATGTTCGACTCTACGATGACAGATTCGCGAGCTAGCCAATAGGCATACGATCATCAAGTCCATAGAGTGCATCTAAAAAATGAGTTGTGTCGCCTAAGCAAGCGAATCCGCGAATCGATGCTAAGATGACATAGGTCAAAAGAAATGTATGAACAACGCTAGTAAGAGATGAAGACTATTTGAGCGAAGAGTAGTCACCTAGATCGCCCGTCATCCACAAGTTGCGAATCCGACCACGGCACGGTGTTGGCAACAACAAATGAGGAGATCCAACCTAAACCATGCAAAGGTGGGGCGCCGCACCCGGGAGCAGCAACCGTCATCCGGTCGGCAAGGCTCCCACCAAGAACATATAAATCCAGGGCGAGAGCACGGATCCGGTGAGGACACCAAAGATCTAGCCGCCAGCCACCGGAACTCCACCGGTGACCTCCCGGTCTGCGTCCTCCACGTCGACCATCGTGCGGCTTCCGCAGAGATGGACTTGCCGCGAACAGGTCCTTGGAGTCCCGATCCATGCATGTGTGCGTCCTCACGAACTCCGCGCCCGAGCTCCGGTCCAAAGACGTACTTGTCGTTGATCCTCCGATCAGCCGCGCCCCTCCTCGCCAAAGACGGCGGTAACACACTGCCGCCGCCGCCCTCACGGCCGTTGCTTGGCGGTGCGAATTCTTCTTCACGGCGGATCTTGAAGTGCGGACTTGACATCCTCTGAGCGGCGGCGGCCGGCGGCAGCGATTGCCCATGGCGCATGAGATCGAGGCGGGAGGCTAGGGTTTGTTCGGCATTGCGGCGGCTAGGGTCCTCGTAATATCTGCGCTCACCTCGTAAAGAATATGCGATTTTGAATAACAGGAAGTCTTGTTGATGGACATAGAAGGCAAGAGAGGAGATGAGAGGAAAAGAAGAAGCTTAGATAAGCCTAGATGGGATATGACGATTCACGTATTTAGAGTGATCCAATTGTTTGGATAGATGGATGAGTTGGATAGGGATATCCAGTTGTGAGAAATATTCTAAAGAGATGCTGGATGGATCGATCCCACCGAAAATGCCGGATGGCCTTGTCCACTCACGTCTGGCTCTCTCCCTAACGGGTTCTGTCACTTCTCTCTCCTGGGCCTCCCCCATCCACGGCTCACCTCAACGGTGGGCGTAGATCGAGCCGTTGCGCCGCGATCAGAGGCAGGCGTGGTCGGAGGGCGGCACGGTAGATCTGGAGGGCCACACAACAGATCGACAGGCCTCATGGCAGATCCGTAGGGTGGCGTGGTAGATCGACGGTAAGGAGGGCGGTGACCCAGCATGCAAGAGGGCACAGCGGTGCTTAGCGACCCGGCACGGTAGGGCGGTGCGACCCGACAATAGGAGGCGGCGACTTGGCGTGATGGGAGGGACGACGCAATCGATGGCATGGAGGCACTGATGGGCGGTAGGAGGACGGCGATCGGGCCACTGGAGGCAATGAAGATCACTCTATCAAGATATGGAAAGGTGAAGATCGCTTTGTCAAGATATAGAAAGGTGATTTGTTGCTTATGCTTTGCAGACTTCATGTTAAAATGCAGTGATATGTTTTCATTGCATAGGATTTTTTATACTTATATCTTTTTTACTAAACAACTCTTTAACCGTAATCGTTTCATTGGGATACAATCCATTCTCCAAACTGGTTTGTTTAAATAAATGTAAAAACTGTGAATAAATCTGTTCAGGACTTTTCCTTCGTCTTCTCCAATCCTGTATTTGCTCCGGACAGAAATTAGTCCTAGTCCATGTAGTACTTATTTGGCTTCATATTTCTTGTTATTGTACAAAAGGAAATTATCTTGGCCGTGAAAACCATTGAAGTTTTTGGTTTGGTTGTCAAAGTGTGTAGCAGAACGGAGTTAAGTGCTTCATGTAGTTTCCAACTGTTTTTGCAGCATGGTCAAGGAGTCCCAATTGCAGTAAGGCATATAGAATTGATTATTCGAATGTGGTATAGTCCTCAACATTGATCTGCGCTCTGACCCGGTATATCTCTGTTGATGCAGGCCGAAGAGTACGAGATCTACGACCTGAAGCCGTTCTTTTCCGGCGCGCACTTCAGGGACAACAGCTTCATCCTGGACGAAGGGTGTGGGATCATCAGACATCCGTTGGCAGCATAAAATACTTACCTGACTCCTGCCTACTACTGATCTTCATTGGTGACCATCTCGGGATGAACATGAAATACCCCAAAAATTTCAAAAATGATTTTATTTGAATTTATTGGACTTATTTGAATACTTACCTGACTCCTGCCTCCTCTCATTCCTCTCCCGCGCATGGGCTGCCCCCCGGCCTTGGCCCATTTTCCCTGCCTGGCCCAGCTCTTCGCACCTTGCCCTGGCCCGGCTTCCTCCCCACGCGCTCGCCAGCCCAGCCCATCCCTATCGCATCTCCCCCGTCCCCTTCGGCGCCCCGGCCGCCTGCTACATCGCATCATAACCCTATGCCGCCTGTCTCGTCACCACGCAGCCCCCTCGCCCCGTCGCGTCGCCGCCTCTAGCCCTCCCCCGCACCTCGAGCCCCTCTCTCGCGTCCCGTCACCTCGCTGGCGCCCCCTTCTCTCTCCCCCGCCTACCCTCTCTCTTCCCTCCCCGCACCGCTATATAAACCCCCTTCACCCTCCATTTTTGCCCCAAACCAAGCAGGTGAGCTCTCATTCTTTTCCTCAAGACTCATTTCTCTCCGGCGCCGGCTCAAGACGCACCACGATCTCCTTCTTCATCTCCGGCCATTCCCCGCCGCCACGTTCCACCGCTCCCTCCCCCGCCCGTTTCTCCCCACCACCGAGTTCCCTGAAGCATCCTCTCTCTCCCCCGCTATTTCTTCCTCCCTCCCAAGCTCTCCCTGCCGGTTATCGCCTTCGTCTTCCCCGCGTCCGGCCATTGCTCCACCACCGCCACTTTTCCCTTCGCTCCCTCTCTCTGTCCCGTGGTCCCCATCCGTCAGCACGCCCTCGTCTCACCGACGTCGGGCCCCACCGGTCAGTGACTTCGGCCCCTCGCCCGGCTGGTGGGTTGGCCAAGAGTCAAGACACCCGTGGGCCTCGTCTGTAGCGTGGGCCACGTGAGCCACGTGGGCAGCTGTGATTCTAATGTGCGGCCCACCCCCGGAAATCCCTTTTCTTTTAATTTTTGGATTCCAAATTCCAAAATAAATCCAAAAATTAATTTAAAATTTAGAAAAATTCCCAAAAATATCAGAAAAATTCTAACAATCCCCAAAAATACCCAAAAATTAAATTCTTGACCAGTTCGAGCCGCTGAGTCCAAAAAAGATCTCCGTTCCATCAAATCAAGTCCAAAAAATTTTCAAAATGCCCTTGAACCCTGTTCCGGCCATTTCCTCTCTGATTTCTTTTTCGTTTTTCTTTCCTTTTTTTGTTTTTATTCGTTTATTTATTGGTTGCGTTTTCTCACGCTAGATCCGACGTCAAAGCAAACTTTAGCACAAATCCCAGAGCAGGAGCAGTCTTTGGAGCCGTACCAGGAGCAGAAGATGTTCGGGACCAGACATGACGTTGAACACTTCTCGCTAGGCGAACCCTCGATCTCGCAAGGCAAGTCACACTCTTTGAACTTGTTGAACCCAGTTCCATTACAGTAATATGTATATTTTTCATACCGCATTATTTTCTAGTATTTTGGAAAACTACAAAAAGTGGTAAATTAGAATGACATGATTAGATATACCCGAATGATTAAACATGTTGTTATGCCTTAATTCTTTTTCACCTTAGGTTATAAAATATTGAACCACCGTAGATTAGCAATAAATATAACTTCACATTTAGCTAAAATTTCTTAAAATCTCTGAGAGATGGTTCGGGTGATTTTCAAAAATTGCTACGGTTAGGGGGACGGTGTTAGGTGAACCACTTGAGGTGGATGCTGGCCCAACCCCCAACCGATGACAAGCTAGGATGTGGTGTGATGGTTGGTACAGTGGGTACCAATGGTTTGTGGTATGTCATTTGGTTGTGTCTTTGGTATTTAAGGATCGATGTCTTGGGCAAAGTAAATAACTTCAGTCCCCGCTCAACCATAAGTTGGACCGGTCAGCCCTATTGACCTGTTCCAATATAGCTCAGTACATTGTACTTCCCTTTGGAATATCTATAGAAAGTAGCTACCATTCTGGGGAGAGAATGGTCCGCGAAGCAATTTGGGGTGGAACGGGAATGGAGTAGCCATTTGTCGGTTCTCACAATAGTAGATATCCACAGTTGGCCAGATCGCGTCTCCCGCTTTGGCCAGTGGGTCCTGAAGACTCTAGATCCCCATAACCTACTGGATAGGAGCTAAAGAAGGGAAGTCCAACAAAAGACTATGATCATCTCGGTCAGGCTGCATGCATCAAAGTTGCATGTTATTCACATGCAGCACTAACGGCCGAAGATATCTTATAGGTAAAGCTGAGCACCTCTGCAGAGTGATATCAATGGTATTCGAATGCGCCGTGCTTCCGGTTAATAAAACCGAGTTAATCTAGGGTGATACCTGTAACTACACCCCTGTAGTTTTCAACTTGTCGTAAATGTGAACTTTGCAAGTAACCCCCCATAGTATGATCTTATTTATAGTTTGTGTTTCAAATGTAAAATAAAGCTAATGTTTAACAACTTGCATCCACAATACTTAAAACTTATGCCTACCTTTATTTATCCCTGCATGTAGTATTCAGAATTTTCGTGTGGTTTGTTGAGTACGGTTATGTACTCACCCTTGCTCCTAACCCCCCCTTAGATTTCCAAGAAGACGACGGATTCCAGGAGACCGTAGATGGCGATGATATTTGGTTTTGAAGGCCTTGATCTATCTGCTCAAGCCTTTCCTGTGGGTGTTTTCTAATGTATATTAGTGCTTGTCGCACCTTTTTTTGTAAAACTCTGGCTATTAGGCTCTTAATTTATCTATCAAATATTCGCATTTACTCTTATGTCTGGCAATGTACACTTGGTTACCTATAGCTAAAATTCTGAGTAGCTGTAAAAGTATTTATACGCACTCCCTGAAAAGAGCGGTCCGTTCCAGTATAGCAGCAACCTCCTGGATGGAGAGTGAGGGATAGTCAACAAATGACAGCTCCTGCGTGCTTTACGGGGATTCAGAGATCGGTGTATGCTATTTAGAACCTTTAGAGGTGTTTAGAGATGGGTTTACCGTGTGTATTGTCTTGAGTCATTAGCTCAACTAAGTAACTAATAGCTTTATATCTTTGCAATTGTTAGTGTTCAAATCATAGGTCGGCACATTTGCTGTGAATGTAAAGTGTCGATGGAGAGCCGCAATAGTTCATAACTGAGAGGGAGTTATTCAAGTTTCTTGTCAGATTGCCAAAGGGTCACTCGGACATTGTCACTTGTTGAATTACATACTTTTCCTAAGGGTCACTCGAACATTGTCAAATATTTTCGTCACCTTGGGGGTAATCTCACCACAAGTTAACACAACTAATCTATCCACCCTTATCCCTCCAACTAAACAAAAAATTGGCTCATCTTATCCATTCTCATCCATCCAACTAAACAAAAAATTTGCTCATTTCTATCTATCCAACCAAATAGTCACCTGGACGGCTCCATCTCATCCAGGCTAGATGGCCATATCTCATCCAACCTCATCCAAAAAACCAAACATACACTAGATGGATAGCTAGTGGATCCCATCATTTTTGTTGACTGGTTTGTCAAGTTGGCAAAAATTCGCCTATTAGAATGCCACCCTGTATCCAACATGGTACGCCACAAGGGTCAACAGTGGTAAAACCATTATTTACCAACTTGAGAGATTAAAATTAAATTGTATTGAAAGATGAGAGGCTCGTTTTAAACGGTATTGCAGAAGTTAAGAGAAGAAAGATAGACTTTTATCTCTTTATTTTTAGATAACAAAGAGAGCACTAGGGAGCACTTGTCTCTAATATAATACGTGCTCTACGCGTATTTGAAAAGTATTTGATTGAAAATCTAAAGGAAAAGTATTTTAAAGCTGAAACCAGGGCTGAGAATGCTGAATCAAAATGTATATTGTTGACTGACACTAACTGAGCTTAGTGAAGAGCTATCAGTAGAGAGTCTAGAGAACTCGTTACGTCAAGCCAACCAACTGAAGATGTCCACTGCAAAAGACATTGGTATTAAAACTAAAACCATCACTGACTTGGTCGCAAAACTTGCATTCGAAAGAGAACGCCTTCATCTACAGGTATGCATGCTGTGAACCAGGAAATTAACTTTATCACTATTTTGCTTTGCTGTGTATGTATGTAATTTGAATGTTATGCAACTGTATTCTGCATGTTTGTTAAGAAATTATGGACAGGTGCTTTGGTGTCTGAATGACATTGTACAGAGTAATCTCTTTGGGGTTTCAGTTTGAAACACTAATACAGAAGGGATAAAAAATCTCCTTGAGATTCTTAATGTATCAGAGATTTTGGTCTGTATGTCATGTTTGGGCAAACCGAACCACACCTTTGCCAGTATGCAATCGTTATTATTGTCATAATAAGCAGGTAAAAATGGCTTGATTAAAGGTGAGATTGCAATTATATGAATTTGATGACTTCGACTTAGAAAAGGGAACACATGTGCCCAACACTTAGTAAATAAATGAGCACTTCTTGAAAGGTAAAAGACATGATTAATTGGAGTTTAAATTACGGGCTTCAGTAAGGTCGGACGTTGTGCTACGTGCATTGAATCCACGTTGGCATCTGTTGCTTGATGTAACACCGTTTACATGTTTATTTAAAATACTAGTAACTGTTTAGGATCGAATCTGGAGGGAATTGTTTATTTTTCCTCAAATATCCTGTCAACCAGCTTATGAATTTTGGTTGCATGTAAATATGCAATCACATTCCATTGCATAAAGTATCCAGTATCTTTTCTACTTTTTAATTCTGCAAGGTTCTCCTGATGCTTTTTCCCACCACGTTTTGTAGCCATTTTTTTTTTCTTTTGCATCAGACAATGCAATGGACCTAGAATTAATCAACATTGCTTTTTATATCGAGAAATTTGTTTGGATATTGATCCTATGTCCTGCGCTTGCGGTTTACCTTGTTGCAATATGTAATATACTATGATAATCAGTAAATGTCTTGGCTAGTTCTGAACCTGCTCCTTGATGTCTGTTCTGTACAGATTGTTACGCTAACAAAGAAGAACAGTATGTTGGCTCAAAAATGCAAACAAAATGTTAATGAAGGTACATTATTGAGCCAAAAGGTTAATGCTAAGGAAGGTGAACTCAGGCCCACTAAAGTAATGGAGGAAGTAGTTTCAGATTCTTCATCAACACAAGCCAAGGTCAGTTCTCATTGAGGTGAATTTCTTTGTTATGAAACATGTAGAAGCGGCGAATTTCTTGGGTTTTTCCACTACCGTTGGGAATGAACAATTATCATAATTTTTCATCGTTAAAAAAACATCCCTTATAGTAGAAAATGACACAACCCTGAACTTCCCACCCATGCACCATGCTCTCTCTCCGTGGTCCACAATAATAGCTTATAATGCACGGTGCCACTAACATTACTGAGTTTATAAGGATGCACAGCTGGGATCCTTGTGGCTCAAAGGACGCAAACATACTCGAGTTGTGGCATGTGGGTTAATGTAATTATGTAACTTGTATCCTATACAGCTTTTCTTCATTTTAAGTAGGCTTTTCTTGCATGAACTTTTGGCAAATGTGATTACTATGTTCTGCTTATTGGTACATCACCTAAACCCGAATCTGATACCAATTGTCATGTTCCCCTTGCCTGGACTGCTCCAGACGTGAGATTCTGCAAACAACCAAGCGAAGAACCGAAAGAAAATGGGGAAAAGCAGAGTTGGGCGAGGAAGAACAGGAGGATAACTTTTCTTGAGTCACAAGATAGTATTCTTTACATGAATCTGCATGTTAACAACCCTGGCCTTTTAATATCGCTACCAGCCCCGTTCCCGTCTGATTCCACTTTACCTGCTACAGTAATTACCGCATCTATTACAACGCTAAGATTTTGAATTACCAACGCTCACATCAACGCCTCACAGCTACCTTTCACTGGCACGAATTATATCCACCGCCCGATCTCACTTAGATGAAGTCGACGAAGCGATACCCGTGCCACCGACTTCCCGCTGTTCATCGTCTTCTTCGTGCAAAGGCGTGACACCTCCCCGCCCTGCAGACGTTGCTTGGCCCCAAGCAACAGCGTCAGGAAAACGATGACGCACAACGTCCAGATCTTCCCATGTAGCAGACTCTCGTGCGATGCCAGTCCATTTAATGAGCACCTTTACCCGCGCCGAGTGCCCTTTTTTCACCAGGCGGCGATCTAAAATCTCTTCTGGTTCAGTGGCCATACTGTCCAATCCAATCAATTTGGGTAATTCTGAAAAGACGAGCCCGAAATTGGGAGTGAAAGCTTTTAACTGAGAGACATGAAATACTGGATGAAGCTGACTGGACGATGGAAGATCCAACTTGTATGCCACTGATCCAATTGTGGCCACAATGTCAAATGGACCGTAATATTTGTACGCCAGTTTAGGATAAGGTTGGTTAACCAGAGAGGACTGAGCATAAGGTTGTAATTTCAGCAACACCTTTTCCCCAACTTGAAACTCTTTTTCATGTCGATTTTTTTCAGCTTGGCACTTCATGCGATTTTGGGTGATCGCCAGCTGTTGTTTCACCAACTCAGTAAGTTTAAAACCCCATAATTAGATTCGCAACCATATAAAATCTTGAACGGTGAACAGCCGAGCGATGTATGAAAACTGATATTATACCAAAACTCGGCTAACGCAAGCCATTTTCGCCATTTGCTTGGAACAGTATGAACAAAACACCGCAAATACATTTCGACACACTGATTTACCCGCTCGCTCTGGCCATCCGTCTGGGGATGGTATGCGGTACTGAATTGCAACTTTGTATCCAGCGCTGTGAACAATTCCTTCCAAAAGGTACTTGTAAACACTCTGTCGCGATCAGATGTGATAGAAGTAGGCATACCGTGTAGGCGTACCACCTGGTCCAAAAACAACTGGGCGACCTTCGACGCTGTGTAAGGATGCTTCAATCCAATGAAATGAGCATACTTAGAAAAACGGTCCACGACTACCAAAATGACATTATAGCCATCAGACAGAGGTAAGCCTTCAATAAAGTCCATGGTAAGTTTTTGCCAAGCTGATTTTGGCACCGGCAACGGCTGTAATAAGCCAGCCAGTTTGGTATTCTCACCTTTAGCTTGCTGACAAATCAGGCATTGCTTAATGAAGTCGGTGGCGCGGGTATCACTTCGTCGACTTCATCTAAGTGAGATCGGGTGGTGGATATAATTCGTGCCAGTGAAGGGTAGCTGTGAGGCGTTGATGTGAGCGTTGGTAATTCAAAATCTTAGCGCTGTAATAGATACGGTAATTACTGTAGCAGGTAAAGTGAAATCAGACAGGAACGGGGCTAGTAGCGATATTAAAAGGCCAGGTTGTTAACATGCAGATTCATGTAAAGAATACTATCTTATGACTCAAGAAAAGTTATCCTCCTGTCCTTCCTCGCCCAACTCTGCTTTTCCCCATTTTCTTTCGGTTCTTCGCTTGGTTGTTTGCAGAATCTCACGTCTGGATCGGAGCAGTCCGGGCAAGGGGAACACGACAGCAGTATATGGTACATCCATCACATTTGACATCCATTGTCCCTCCACTGCTGGATGGATAAACCATAACCATCGCCAGCATCACCATCACCATGGACACGTGTACAAAAAATATACACAACCTATGCGGCATTCATACGCATTGAACTTGGTTTACAGTGATGACACGCGGTATAACCATTTTAGTACGCCTCAACAGCGGTAGGTTTGCGGTCAATGTCGAACCACACCTCATTGACACGGCCAACGACGTGGAAGGGGTTGTTGTACTGTGCAATTGAGTACGCATTCTAGCAGAATTAGCCCACGGTGACCGACTCAAGCTCATGGCAAGTTTCTCAGCTTCCTCAACTACATTCTTGTCCCGTGCATAACCCGAGAAGCTCCTGACCAGGTTTTAAAAACCGAAATTTAAAAACCAGTTCGGTTTTCGCAGTATGAAAATCGTAAAAACCACTCAAAAATAGTCAGAAACCGAAGGGTTAAGAAATTAAAAAAAATTGATTCTTTTTTAAAAAATCGAAAACCGTCGGTTTTCGCTAAAACCGCTCAATTTTCACGAAAACCAACCCGATCAATTGAATGTTCTTTAAAACGGTTTTGGCGGTTTTCAGCAAAAAACCGCAGTTTTGACGGTTTTTGAACATATAAATTTTTTCAAAATTTTAATTTTTAATTTTTTAATTAGACCGATTTATCGGCGGTTTTGGATCTCAAACGAAATGGTAAGGTCGAAAACTATGACTTCGGCGGTTTTCGCCGATTTTGTTAACCTGGAGGAGTTGAGGTTTGCGCCCATCAGGTACTGGAACAATCTGGTAGGAAAGGAACAACGTTAAAGTTTGAGCTTGTAGGATCCAGTAAAACAAATTCATCAGACAGTAAGTTCAAAAGGTAAAAACATAGAGCAAATGATGAGCAAAATAATGAATCCAATTGACTGATGTAACCAGGCTGCAATCAAATTTACACAAAATGACCTACCACTCATCGTTAAATTGCAGATTGTAGTACAAACGTAATTTCATATGTTGCTAGCAAAACATTTACCACAGGAAATATTAAGCTAATAAAACATTTAGATTTCTTGAGTTAGCAAAGTTGGAGGTAATATATGTTGCTGTTATGTGAGGCTAGGAGGAAAATGACAAAACAATACTCAGGGTTTGCCAATTAATTTGGGACCGTTTGGATCAGCTCGTTCACAAATAAAAAGATCATGCATTTTCTCTCTGTTCAGCATCAAGAAATCTTCACTACAAATGAACATAAATACAATGACAAAGATCTTAATATCAGTTCCTAAAATGAAGAAAAGGCCATAAATGTATGGCTAACAAAAGAAGGCAAAACACCGTGATTCTTTAGTGATTTAATAAGAAAACAGGCCAGATCCTGGATATTTCCTCATAGCAGCTAATAGAAACATTTTCCTGTTGAGAGCGGAGGCAATGCATCATATAAGTGAGTCCTACTATCGCAAACGGGACAACATTATTATTTGAAGTTCGATTGTTTGCATACTTCGAAGTAGCTTAGTCAGCTGAGAGATGTTAAGGGTTTCATCATTCCACTTGAGAGTTAGTAAAATGGATTATGTTTAGTTACTTTTGAAGATCTTCTCTGATTATGCAATTGATCATCAACATCGAAAAGAGGGCAAGGGTTTAGGGGTGAAAACGGTCGGAAACGGTCGGAAAACACTAAAACCATTTTTGTTTTCATATTTTTCTCGGAAGCGATATCGGAATCGATAACTACGGAAGCGAAACGGCATCGGTAATTGAAAATATCGAAACGAAAATTCGATACAAAATATATATCGGTAACGATCGGAATCCGAAAAAAGAGGCCGATAACGTCGTAAGGACATGTACCACCAATTGATTTCAAAAATTCACACAAATAGTACATCCACATAGAAATTAGTAATTAATAAATATTCACAAATTTACGATGAACACACATCAAATTTTAGACTTGAATGACTACATTAGAGTTTTGTTTTTATGATATTTAGGGCTGTTTGGCGCTGTAGCTTAATGTTGGGAGCTCAAAGCCCCGCCAAAGAGGTGCTTCTGCAACGGCTTGCCCGATAGCGGGGCAAAAAGCGTGAAAGCCACAGCGGCAAGAGGTGCTTTGGCTTTCTTTGCCACCAACCGACCCCATCCGCCATCCCGGTTCGTAAAACCCTTCCCCGTCCCTGGCGCCTAGTCCTCTGCCCCCCCTCCGTTCTTGGCGCCATCCTCCCCATGCCAGGCCTTGTGGCGCGCCTCGCCTCCTCCCCCCACATGAGGCGTCTCCTCCTCCTCCGACAGCCAGCCTTCACCTCCCTTCGTCCCCCAACGACAGCGTGCTCCTCCCCAGCGGCGCGGCGCCTCCCTTCGTCCCCGGCGCAAGGCACCTCCGGTCCCTTGCTCCAGATCGCCTGCATCCTCCCCGGTCGGCGGCTCCTCCTCCTTTCGGTCGGCACAGCCCTCCATTTCACAAAGCCCTCCCGTTCAGTTAGTGCCTCCTCACCCACACATTTTGGATTGTCTTGTGTACATATGCGTATTTTTATTCACGTTGTGTGTGGGCCGGTGTGTCTTTGTGGGGATTGGGAGGGGCAGCACGCACGCCCTTGGCCTTTGGGTGGTTTTCGTCTCCGATCGTCTTGGGAGACCATATTCAGCCTTCCGTTCATTCCGGTGCTCCTCATCGTTGCGGTTGCTGAATCAAGGTGAGCTCTCATGTACTCATGCCATCTCTATTGTGGTACATCTGGATATATGAGTGACTGAATACTGGTGGTGCTACTTCTTCCATACATTTGGAATAATCTTCTGCGATGTGGGAATCTTGGTCGATGCTTAGATTTTGTTTTGTAGAACGAACACTTATCATTTTCATGTCTGTGCATATAGCTTGGGGAGATTACTTCCGTTTAAGTGAAAGGCTTTTGTTGAAGGCTTAAAGATTTTTAAATGCCCCAAGGACTTGGCTCAGGTTTGCTTCTCAAAATGCATCATTTTTTTTAATGTACTGTGGTTCTTGCAAATTTAGTTATCAAGGAATAATATTCTTTTTTATAAGCAACACTGATATAAAGGAACATGATATCTATCTACATCCTTATCACTGTCTTAAGTAACTTGAAATGGTACTATTTATCTTCGGCAATAGTTAAATGGCTGGTCACCAAATATAAAGGAACATGATATCTATCTACATCCTTATTACAAGGATTTAAAGGATAGACCTTTCTTTCCCAAGCTGATCGATTACATAACTTCTGGTCCTGTTGTTTGCATGGTATATGTCTTTAAAGAACTAAACATATTTTGCAACTCCGCACTTTGACCAAATCATATATCTCATTTAAATTTTCGGTTACTGTGTCCTGTAAGGTCTGGGAGGATGATGGTGTTGTTGCTTCAGCTCGCAAATTAATAGAAGCTACTAATCCCCTTCAAGCTGAACCAGGGACCATAAGGGGTGATCTTGCAGTTCAAACAGGAAGGTTGACAGTTGGCACCCACGCTCTTTCATGTCTTAATACTAAAATCTGTTACATTTTAGTTGGATATCACCTCCATCTTTTCCTCTATATTGAAGAAATTATAATGGACTCTTGCTATTTAATGGTTTAACTTGATTTGAATCGGCAATAATAGGATTTTTTTTATCTCATTTAACATAGTTTTTAGTTTCATGGGTTCTTCCTCTAGTTGTGTTTAACAGTGTCTGCAATCTTTCACTTTCTAACAGGACCAATTTGAGATTGTCAAGCTCGAGAACTTCCGTTACTTGAATCGTCTAGGCACTCTATTGGTTAACAACAACAGAATCACACGAATTAATCCCAACCTTGGTGGTAAGAGAACCTTTTGTTTTTATCACATCTTTGGATCGCG
This sequence comes from Guadua angustifolia, assembly GCA_036346375.1. NCBI lineage: Eukaryota > Viridiplantae > Streptophyta > Magnoliopsida > Poales > Poaceae > Guadua > Guadua angustifolia. The sequence continues at coordinate 46,726 of JAYEVE010000079.1, forward strand.
CAATATGCTACCCGATTGAACCAACATATCTGTTTTCACCTTATTAAGGGAAAAGGAATGCTGATAATTTACATGTATAGTGTGTTGGTTGGCTAGATGTATAAGCTTGTCTAGCTGATCTGATCAAATGACTGAGAAACTTTTTATATTAGATAACATCATTTGATGAGAATTTTAGTGTCTGGAATTTTTGGATAACCTAACGTGAGCTATCCCTCCTAAATGATGCCCAGTCAGAAAAATTTGTGAGATCTTGATTTTAAATGCTTTGTCTTTATGGAGGTATCAGGTAGGCGCTAGGCAGGGAATAAATGAGGCTTGTATGTGACAAGAAAAGCAACACAAAGCAAGAATAGGATTACTGGAGAGGACCTCCTTCCAGCATAGAATCTGAAAAAGAAATTGCTTCTTCTTCATTTTTATGACGAAAGCAAAATCATGATGCAACAAGTGTTGAAGAGCTGCAGAAAAAAATATTCCAAGCAATTATGCATGAAAGTTCAAAGTCCCCATAGCTACCTTCACTTGTAGTTTTTTTTACGTTTGCACAGTTGTGTAATATTCAGCAAGGACAAACAAATTCCATATGCACAGTTGTGTATTGAAACGGTTAATCTGGAGGTTGAACGGTCCATGTCCATTTTATCTAGGGTTTCAATTTTCAACTCTTAAGTGTAGTTTACCTTACGGTATATTTTCATTTTTAATCACTGTTGTGTTATGCTGATAGGTCTCCAGTGTCTGCAAGTCCTCCACAAATTGGATCAAGGTTGTTTCTTACTTGGGGCATTGCGTTCGCCCATAAACAGCAGGCAGCTCCTGCATTTGTTTGAAGTGAGCAGAATGACAATCCATACAAGAAGAGAATAAAGGCTAAATGATTCTCGATGGCTTTAGTTCTGTAGCCTAGAATTTTTTCATGTCGACATGTAGGAAGATGATCCAGATCACCTTTGTTTTTCATTGTTCGTTAGTTTCTTATGATCACAAATTTACATGAAGGCGTGAGCCCAACCCCATCAACTTGCTGCCTTTTTGGGGATTGTTTGACACATAAATTTTGCTTTTATTCTCTTGTGGTTGTCCTTCCTTATAGCTTCTTTGAAGTCGACAAAGCGTGCAATAATAAAGCATTTCGTTGATGTTACTGCGATCTTTTTGATTTGTACCATGTGGGCACCATCGGGTTCCCAAGCTGTTGAAGAAAACTTTGTTGTTTTCTTAGTTGCTCGTGTCATCTTTCATGTGTTATTTGATTGGTAAACTTGGTGGCAAAATTTGTTTTCTTAGTTCCCAACTGTTGAAGAAAAGGTTGATGAAGAAAAATAAGCAAAATATATGTAATAATGTGAAAAAATAAAATATAACTAATGCTTAGTTATTTCTCATAATATTTTCACAAATATAATCCAAAAGATCAATATTTAAGTTAAATCAACGTATAAACAAGTCTTCAGAACTCTCAAGGTCATTTCAGTCATTTAAACACCACTACGATTCAGTGACCAACTTACTGACCACTTTACCAAACAGCCTCTTAAGAAAAGCTACGGTATACTAGAAATACATTTCTGACTAACAAGCCAAAATCGACTTCTGACCCGACCCACGACCCCCCCAAACAGGGCCTTAAAATATCTATGATTGGTTAAATCATGAAAATGGGTGAAGATTGTAGCCCTCGTGATAAGCTTCGCATAGAGTCCAAAATCACCTAAATCGGAGTTCGGAGTAAAAAGTTATGGGCGTTTTAGTGACCAGAAGGAGTGTGATTTGTGGTGGAATAATTCATTAATGCAAGCGGAATTTACCGATTTTTCGAGATCTGAAGAAGCGGTCGGGCATCGATCAAAACCGTTACCGTTATCGTTTCGACAAAATTACCGATTCGATTCGATTCGAAAATTACCGAAATCTGAAACGTCCGGTTGAAAATTTTCAGCGGTTTTGAATTTGAAATTACGATCTGCGTTTTCACCCTACAAGGGTTCAAACCATAGTTCACAAAACCGCGGCGCGCTCGAAAACCGCGGTTTTCGACCTTACCGCTTCCGGTGTGAGATTCAAAACCGCTTCGATGAACCGTTCTAATTTTTAAAAATTTAAAATTTTTGAAAAAATTTATGTCTTCGTAAAACCGCTCAAAACCGTTTTCAAATAACATTCAATTGGACGAGGTTGGTTTTGAGAAAAGCGAAAGCGATTTTTAGCGAAAAACCGTTGTTTTCGATTTAAAAAAATCAAATTTTTTAAATTTTCAACTCTTCGGTTTTTGCGGTTTTGGCGGTTTTATGAAAACCGAACCGATTTTCGCGGTACGGTTTTGTGAACCCTGGTTCAAGCTAAAACCAGTAGATAAGGAGACAGGTTAGTTTTCACAGGTTATTTGGAAACCAAGAACTTTACATAAGATTCCATTCTTCTCACCAAGAGGAGAACATCTAATTCTTGATGTTTTCAGCTACAGAATCTCTTAACAAGCTAAATATTACAGAGACCACAGATTTGTAGTACTTCCCAAGCCTGAATTGAAATATACAGGCATCACACCCAATATAGCGCATCATGATAGAAGGTGAACAGCACACCAACCCAGTAACCTCGCCCCATGGTTCACAAAACCGCGAAAAACCGTTCGAAAACCACGATTTTCGACCTTACCGTTCCTATTCGAGATCCAAAACCGTTCGGTAAACCGTTCTAATTTTTTAAAAAATTTAAAATTTTTGAAAAAATTTATGTCAGCGGTTTTTCGTCAAAAAACGCGGTTTTTGTCAAAAATCACTCAAAAACCATTTTCAAAGAACATTTAATTGGACGGGTTGGTTTTTCGAGAAAACCGAGTGGTTTTTCGCGAAAAACCGCGGTTTTCGATTTTTTCAAATTTTTTTAAATTTTCAACTCTTTCGGTTTTTGACAGTTTTTGAGCGGTTTTTATGAAAACCATACCAAAAAACCGAACCGGTTTTCGCGGTACGGTTTTGTGAACCCTGCTCCCCTAAATTTTTTTTTCTAGAATTCCTTCATTTCTTGCTCATCTCTCTAATCCTACGCAAGAATCGACGCCTAAGGAACAAATTGAAGGATGCAACTCACAGAAATTCTCATCCAAGAGGACCAAGATTTCATCTTCAAGGAACACAAGCCCAGGACCACATGCTTACAGGCTCAATGAATCGATCAGTTAATTCTCTACCAATCCAAACAAGATCTTGGGGGCAGCGAGATGGGTTACCGATGGAAGCCGAGCTTGGTGGCGACGTGGAAGGAGATGTCGTCGGAGGGGGCCGACATCCAGACGCTGTCGCGGTAGAGCCGCACCTCGAAGTCCAACTCCGCGTGCACCGTCGTGTACTGCGGCGTCTCCGCGCAGCGGGCAGCCGGTGGGAGCAGCGCGACGAGGAGGAGGAGGAGGAGGAGGAGGAGGGAGAGCACCACCGGACGCCGCCTCTCCATGGTCGTCGCCGCCGGCTCAGTCTCTGCTCGCTGTCTTGGGTAGTTTAGTCTGTCGGTCTCAACTTTGAAGAGGATTGAGATTGCGGAGTAACTCCCAAGGGAAATTCCTCCATTTCTTTAATCCGCGTCCTAATTATATTACGTGACTAAATTTCATAAAATCTGTAATTCAGGGTGTTTGTTATAGCTCTAAAATTCGTAAAGTTGGTGAAGCAACGGGTTATTTTTAATTCTAAAATTTATAGAATTTGAAGCGTGGATCGTTAAGAGTGTTTAGATGAGTCATCTTGTTTATATTTTAAACTAAAATATAAACTTAATTTATTTATTTTAGCCTCAAACCTTAGATCTAAATCGAGTTAGGCTCTAGAGCTTTGCTATACAGGACCTTCATTGACGAAGCTATCATTTTAAGAGAATTTTGAATAGCTACCAGACTACCACGTTAAACCACCGACTTTTCAAAAAATACAAGTCCGTTATCCTCCCAGGCGTCCTGACAAGTCGGCCCACCACATCAGACCAGGTGAGTGTCACGTATAACGACCATCGTTCATACCAGATGTTTGAAATGAACAAAAATTATATGGTTCTTCTTCTTCCTCTTCTTTTCTTTTCTTTTTTTTTGCGAGGAAAAAATTATATGGTTCTGAACGTATACATATGGAATGTCTTTTTCCATGTGCACATACATCCATGATGGTCCCCCGCTACTGAAGGTGCGGATGTACTTGTCGCTGTGCTGTAGTGGTATATTTATGACCTTTTTTTTAGAACTCATTTTTTTCTAAGAGTATAATTGATTTTCACTCTTTTTGCCAACAGCGCAATTGATTTTTCTCGGTCATAGTTTTACAACTTGATAAGAGTATGTATAATAGTAAAAACGACTGCTGTCATATACTCTTCATAATATCTAAAGATAAAACTAAAAATAATTTCTACGATAAATGGTATCTTAAGTTTATCTCTACGAGATCCTATAATCTTTTTAATTATAGCATGAAAAAATTATTATAGACAATAACTAATATAATGATGATTTATATTGTATCAGCTCTTCCCAAAGAGACAGCTATAGTCTCTCTATTCTTTCTTTTTCACCTAAATCAGCGAAAATGTTACTCGGTTGTTTCCTTTTACAAGGCGCGATTTGACTTGGTGTGGTCCTCAAAGTTGAACTTGATTATTAATTTATTTTATAATTCTTCCTTCATAGCTACAAAATCATAACTATAGGAAAGTACTTTCAATATGAATTTAACAGTATCACTTTGTGTCATTATATATAGGGGAAATATTCAGTGCTAATGGTGAAATCAGTGCTAATTCCGTGCTAATGGCATGTAGGAGTTTTGAAAATTTCTCAAAAAATTACCACATGTAGGGGAGGTGAACCTCTACAATCCTGCAAAATTTGAAGATGAAACTCAATCGCATTTGAAAGATATGAAAAAGACAAACAGCAAAAGAATAGTGCCAAAAGCATTAACAAGTACTATTCATGCTTCTACATGCAATTTTCATATTAGCATCTAATTCATGATTAGCATCTAATATGTCCCTATATATATATATATATATATATATATATATATATATATATATATATATATTGTTAGACTAATTGTTAATTAAAATTTACAAACTTAGAATCTCGAAATGCATGAGTGCCTTATAAAAATCAATAAAGGAGTACGTGACAAAGTATATAGACAAATGAAATCACACCATGCACGTACCTAAGTAACTAATGACAATAGTGAAAAAAAAACAGAGTAAGCATTTTATACGGGACATATCAGGTGCAAACCACTCTTATTGTGTATACTTTGTGAAAATCATAGATAAATTTTTCAAAAAACTTTTAAAATATTATCATACATATGGGAGGTTAGGTTCTTCGACTCTGTAATTTTTTAAGACCAAACTCAATCACATTTGAAAAGATATGAAAATTTTACAGGGTCTTGGAACCTAACCTACCATACGCATGATAATTGTTTGAGATTTTTTTGAAAACTTTTACATATAACTTTTATGGATTTTACACGAGAAGAATAGTTTACACACGAATATGTCCCACATCTAGAAGCTCTAATATATCAGGGGAATATTCAGTTAAACCATCTTTATCGTATAAACTTCATGAAAACCACATATACAAGTTTCAAAAAATCTAAGAAAATGACCATACATAGGGGAGATGAGCTTCTACCGCCCTGTAAAATTTCAAGACTAAATTTAATCGGATGTAAAAAAATATGAAAAAGACAAATTCAATATAAATAGTGATTTTCACTGTTTAACACTATTCTTATGGCTGCTTGTCAATTTTATATATTTCAAATGTGATTGAATTTGATCTTGAAATTTTACAGGACTGTAGAAACTCACCTATTCTATGTATGATAATTTTTAAGAATTCTAAAAACTTATACATATAGATTTTACAAAATTCATACGATAAAAATGATCTATAATGGACATGTCCCCTGATATACCCCTCCAAATATTCCCCGACTTCGTCCCCCAGACCTGCACTACCTAATTTGGGAGATCTCCCCTCCCGGTCTCTCCACCTGATTCCCTCCCACGCTGATCTCAATCTGCGGCTCCCTCTCTCTCCCCACTGCAACGCCGGTGGCCTCAGCTCCCTGCGGCGATGGTGCCGAGGTGGGTTTTCTCCTGCTCGCTTTGCTCCGGAACCCTGCCTCCGTACACGCTTAGTTTGCTGTTCTTACCGTCTCCCCTTTTCCTCGCTACGTTCCTTTATCTTGCCAGATTCCTATTCCTCCTCAATTTCCTTTCGGCGCTGCTGAAATACGCACATTTCGACCGTATTTGGCGTATCTGAGTCCCGTTTGTTCTCTTTTCCCCGCAGATTACCACTTAGTTACCCACCGGTCGCGGCTCAGCCTGCAGAGCGCAGCATGGAGGCTCCGCTGACGCAGCAGGTATACGAGTTTAACAGTAAGGTGTGCTTCCGGTGCTCTGCTTCCCCGGCTTAATCTTCTTGTTGATACGACGCTGGAAATTGCTGGTCTAATGTTGTTGTTGGTGCGTGTGCTTTGCAGGTGATGCAGGATGAGCTGCAGAGGCTGGGGTTCAAGGTCAACCACCATGAGGAGAACATCAGGTTCCTCAAGTCTGAGATCAATTCTCTCGAGGAGTCAAGCGTCGACCTGGGAAGTAAGATGTTAATGCCTTGTGCTACCTCGGTTATGTGGATTCTTGGCTATGCTGTTCTTGTCTGATAATGCTGTATGTTGATGCCGTCATGTAAACCATGGTCGGTCCATGGAACATGTAGGGTTGATTTGATCGATTAATTAATGATTAAGTGGTGGTGTACAAGTCAGAGCATTAAGTTACCCACATCTTTGTATTTAAGGTGTGTTATTTATGGAACTTGATTTGCCAACATTCGTACGAAGTTCCATTTTGAATTGCGGCATCCATATACAGTTGTTGAAATCATTTAAAAAGAAAAATCGTAATATTTGGGATTGAATGAACATCCTTGCGAGTGGACAGTGTACCAAAAATCAAAATCGGATGCTATGTACATATATAAATTCATCAATATTAGGCCTTTTTTTACTATGGAAAATATTAAGTTTGAACAGCATTTACGCAGTAACCATAGGATTAGCGAACTGATGTCAAATTCATCTTGGAAACTGGAATCCAGTTGCATAAGTCTTGGTGTCTTTTTGTTTGTTGTTGTTAGCTTCACAATCAGCTCATTGCATTGTATGGATGACATGTTTCAAAAAAAGCGTTGGATGGCTGGGCTATTAGATTTATAATGTGCAAATAATATGTGTGTTACTTCGATAAAAGAAGTCAAACTTTTCCTATACTTTTCATAACTTATTAACCCAAATTACATGCTAAACCCTGCAACTTTTCTCAGTTAAACTTGGGAATTATTATTCATCGGTGGCATAATTGCAAATAATGATCGTCTGTTCAAGAAGCTGAACAGCGTACTATTCAGAGCATACTCAATCAGGACAAGACAGCAGCTGGAATCATATGTCAGCTGAAGGTCCGTCATTATCTGCAAACATCAAAGATGCCACTGATGAAAGATGTCCTTGGTACCGTGGCTACCTTAGGAAAAGTTAACGATGATAACCTCAGCAGGTCAATTTTTCTCTTTGTTTTCGCATGAGATTGGTGCCTCAGTTGATGCAAATGTATTTAACATGATATGTTTGTCTGTTTACTTTCTTGGTATTTATTTTGTTCTTGTAAATTTGTTATAGGCTACTCTCAGAATACTTGGGAATGGACAATATGCTTGCTCTCGTTTGCAAGACTTATGATGGTGTCAAGGGTCTTGAAACATATGATGAGGAAGGCATCATTGATAAGAGCAGTGGCATTCATGGACTGGGTCGCTCAATTGGAAAATTTCTGAATGGGAGGTTCAGTGTCTTTTGTCTAGAAAACATGAGGTGCCTTTTTAATTGATTTAGTGCTCTTATTCTCTTTTGGACTCGACTGGATGAGCACTTTAACGATATACATTATTACACTTTGCAGACCATTTTCTGGTGATGTTATGATTGATGATCCGCAGAGAAAGCTTATTCTGCATAAACCAAGGTTGCCTAGCGGGAAGTCTCCTCCTGGTTTTCTGGGTTTTGCAGTAAATATGATACATTTGGACCGGGAATACTGGAGTTGTCTCACAGCCAATGGCCATGGTCTTAGGGAGACTTTGTTTTACGGTTTGTTTTCTCACTTACAAGTTTATAAGACCAGAGCTGACTTGCGACATGCTATTCCTTTGATAAATGATGGTGCCATTTCTCTGGATGGTGGTATATTGAGGCCTAATGGCTCATTCTGCCTTGGTGACAGGTAAGGAAATATGCAATTTATCCCTTTCCATCACTTGATCATACATTGTTTGAGTTTTGCAGATTTTCCAGATTACTGTGTCCTTTCATTAGTGTAGATTTTCATTGTTTAGAATAAAATATTTAGTTAAACAATGAGTTTTTGAGACAAGCTCGATTTGTTAGACATTTCTTACAGGCTTACTGCCAACCATGAAATGTTTAATGAAACAGTAATGTCAGTTCAAGTAAAAACTATGCAGTAACCAAAACTGTAACAAACTATATAATTACTTTTTCTTTTTATTGATAATTCTCATGAAATCCCAAATTGTATTTTTATTTACTCTCAGAAGAAGATTCCCACCCTCCTACATGATTGCTATCTTTTTATACTGATTTTTTGAAAATCTTTCATAGCTTTTTCTAAATGATTATATGACCTTTGTAGGAACAACGTAGAAGTAAAATTTACCGTAACTGTAAGCCACGGGATTTCAAACTTGCCTGGAACGATCACTGAATTGGAAGAGCAAGTTAAACATAAAAACTGGGAGAAGGAAAGGCTTCTTGAGGATATGAAAAGAGAAGAAGATTTGTTGAACCAAGTTAAGGACTTATTCTGCAAGCAAAAGCAACAGCTCATGGACTATCTCACTCAACCAGCAGTGGCACAGGTACATTTACAATACCATTTTATTCTCTTCAGAACTTCAGCTACTTCATAAGTCATAATACAATTCAATGTTTAAGTATATACTAGTAGAGTTTCCTGTGAGATGCTATTGGAGGAAGTACACATACTGATACTGGTGCTGCCCTAGCATGAATTGGTCACTTTTCTCTGAAATCCGATATACTTAGCTGAGTCTATGACTGTTTTTTTTCCTGCTTAAGCTAGATATCTGTAGGGTGCATTTTGGACATATCTGCCTGGTAAGTGGGAGGGGGTGGAGGGGTCTGCTAGAGAATAAACCGTAACTTTCATTTTTTTCCTTGTGATTTTTTTTCTTGGTAGTGAAGGAATACGGGTAGGCTGCACTAGCGTAAAATAAAAATTCTACCGCGTAAACCAGGATGCCAAGTAAGTGAGAGATCATGGATTGTTGCCACTAGACACACAATGTAGCGGAAGAAGAGTTAAAGTAGCTCGATTCAACCTAGCGCATCCTAGAGCAGTGGTCGATCACCCTCGAGCGGTGGTTGAACGTGCCCGAACGATTGTCCCCGATCAGCGCTGCAGTAGCAACGTCTCTACCGAAGTCCACACGTTCAGGGAAGGAATGTCGTTCATCGGTGTGCTAGCAGTTCAGCCTAGTGTCATGCTGTGCTTTAGTGATCAATGGGGAATTGAAAGCAACCTTATTTCTGATAATACAAACCAAACCTGTGGTCCTTTGTTCAGGTGTTTTGAGTTATATATATATATATATATATACATATACATACATACATACATACATATACATATACATACATACATACATATACATATACATACATACATACATACATATACATATATATAGGCGAAATATTCTGTGCAAACCACCAATTCCATGAAAACTCCGTGGAAACCACTTGTAGAAGTTTTGAAAAATTCTCAAAAAATTACCATATGTAGGGGAGGTGAACCTCTACAACCCTGAAAAATTTGAAGTTGAAACTCAATTGTATTTGAAAGATACGAAAAAGACAAACAGCAAAAAGAATAGTGCCAAAACAGTAAAAAATACTATTCATGCTGACTTTGTCTTTTTTCATATCTTTCAAATGCATTGAGTTTCAATTCAATTTTGCAGTGGTTGTAGGTTCACCTCCCTACATATGGTAATTTTTGAGAATTTTTCAAACTTCTACAGGTGGTTTCATGAGTTTTCATGGAATTGGTGGTTTGCATGCATATTTCATTATATATATATATATATATATATATATATATATATATATATATATATATATATATATAGCACCAGCAGTTTATTTGGGAATTCGCTTTTAAAATCATTTATGTACACTTCTACATGACCTGTGCGTGTAGTGCGGGTGTTTAAATCGATTTTATCCAGTTTTACAATCGACAAAATTGTGTTGTAAGGCTTCTAATAGTTCGGGAATTTCCTAAAACAATCAACTTTTGGTAAGACAAGCAAAGAATGATGTTATTGTTCATATGTTCCTAGAAGGATGGAAAATGCTGGTACGACAATGGAGTTGATGTCCTTTTCTATCTGCAGAGGGTGCAGGGTTCACCAACAATTCGTTCACCAGCGACGCCGGGAAGTAATCCATTTGGAGTCAGGCCTCCCCACCTGCGCTGACAAGTATAAACATTTAGTTGTAACTTCCCTTTTGGTGGGAGTTTGGCATGTGCTGGCTTCATGACTGCAGAACCAGTTGCATTTTGCAACAATCTTGATGTTCGTTTCTGGAGCACAGTAGGAAGTGCGACAAGGTGAAAGTACGGATTGGACATCAGTCTCTTTGCTGTTTGCAACAGATGCCTCATTCTGTTAGTTTTCTTTTTCTTCACTAGCTCTTTTGCGTATCTCGTCCAAAGGAAGACGATAGAAGAGATTCCATCTAACCAAATTCAGGAAAAGAATTGACGGAACATGCAAATGCATGTAGCTTTTTTCCCCCATTAGCTGATCAGAATGTGTTTCATTTCTGAAGCTTCCTGCTGGAAGATGGCGGGAGCTTTTGTTTCTTTTAATCATGTATGAAACATGATGTATAGATCAGCTTATTATCAGTGGTTAACATATATTAGTGAGAGGTACCCATTCTTGGCTCCTGTTACCGATCGTTAGGATGGTGATTCTGACGACTTGTGCTCATGTTTTGCTTGTTGAAAGTCTTCATCTGAATCTCAACGGAAAAACTAATTGATGGTGAGAGTACCATGTTCTAGTGTCAAGAGCAATCAGAAAGTGAACATACTACTGCCAGGCCAATATAATTCGAGGAAGTTTCTGACACCGTGTAGCTATTACATTTGGCAGCAAAGATGCAAACCATGATTGCCAGGAGAACATCGCAGTATGCCGTCAATACGAACTGTATTAAACCTCCTAATCGGCAATAATTTTCGGGGCTGGATTCCAACACTGCGTCGAACACTCTCGTCTAGACAATGTTTTATCCTGAAACAAAAGGCGATGCAGGTTGCCCCCTCCTTGATCAGGTGTGAAATCTTGTCCTCCCCTCCAGGCTTGGGCTGGATTATTTGTCACTGCAAGTTGGAAAGGCAAGTGAGATCAGCTGCTGTTGTACAACAAAAGCACAACTAATCGATGGGCTTATGCATCTGCTAGTCTTGGGAGACCACAACAAAGCAACCTTATGTTTAGATCCCCCTATTCCATCAGTGTTGACAGTGGAACATTTGATAATTGGCATGCTAACTACAATAATCAAAGCATGGTTCCTGGTGCAGTACAAAGTGTTCAGGAACATTCAGCTAAGTAGGAAGTACACAAGATAGGTGATTATGGGTGTGTTTGGTAGAGCTCAGCTCTACTAAATCCATGGATCTAGTAGAGTTGGGTATTTCTAGCTCCACGGATCCGTGGAGCGCTGTGAGTACATCAAGAGTGTTTAGATGGACCATCTTGTTTACATTTTAAACAAAAAAAATATAAACTTAATTCACTTTATTTTAACTTATAAGTTTCAGATCTTAGATGAAACTAAAATCTAAAACTCTACCAAACAGGCTTATATAAAGATGGGCATTTCATCGTACATACCTTTTCTTTTTGTTGGAGGAGACTTTCTTTCCCCTGCCGGATGCAACGTCGTCCATGCTTTGCCCCTGGCGCCGGTACCGGCCGCCGGACGCGACGAAGCCGGGGCACGGCCGGTAGGCCTTGATTGGCCACCAGCCGAAGCCTGGGACGGCGGCTATGCCGCCCTGGATCCGCCCCTCGCCGTTGCAACCCCTCTCCATTTCGTCCCTGCCGCAGCCCTTGCAGCCCCTACGTTTGATAAAGCTAATTTTTGAGATGATAGGAATCGAAGTAAACTCTGAGATGAAATTACAGATATATGAATACAGCCCAAGGAAACTTCATTCTGCCCCAAGAGCAAAATAGCTAATGCTAGCTTTCTCTCTTATATTTTTTTTCTAACAAAAAAATCTTCTAATCTTATGTTAGTTTAAAGTTTGCATTAGCAATCTTCAAAGGGTAAGATTCCACCAACACACGAGGAAAAAACAAAAACCAATTTTCGCAGAATTTGGCTATAAATGGGTTGTGGTTCCAGCTAATTTGCTAGCGGTGAAAAGAAACAAAAAAAAAGGAGGTTCCACCGAGATTTGAACTCGGGTTACTGGATTCAGAGTCCAATGTCCTAACCGCTAGACCATGGAACCATTTGTTGAAACGCACTAGAATATAATCTAAATATAGGATACTAAATACTTCCCTGCTTAAATATTCAGGAAACTTGACACAGTGACACACTGACACTACCAGAATAGAGAGATATACCTGAAGTTGGGATCATCCTTGTAGCTGATAATTGCAGGCTCAGACCCTTCTCCTGAAGGAGGAGCAGGGACTGCCCCTGCCGCTCCTCCCTCCTGCTCCTTGGTCACAACAGAAGAGGAGTTGTTGGAGCAAACCACAGCCGAAGAACTGCAGACAAGACTGCCCCTCGCTGGTGCATGTTTCCTGCACAGCAGAGGAGATGCAGAAGAGGAGTGGCTGCTGGAGAGGAAGAGGGGGTTGTGGAGAGTGGGAGGAAGGGAAGGGAGCTGCAGCCAGAGGGAGGCCCCATTATTGGCGGCTGCGCTTGCGTAGGCGCCGCCTGTGCTGTGCTTTGCTTTGCTTCACCTGGAGAGAGAGAGATGCAGCTAGCCAGGGGAAGGAGGAGGACAAAGAAATGGAGGAGAAAATCTGGGAGGTGGTGGGAAAAGATTGGAGGATGAACTGGGAGCCACGTGGCCAGGCCACTCTGTTGTGGGATAATGCTTGGTGGATGTTGCTTCTCTCTCCCTCTCTTCTTCTGTCAACCCGGCTATTTTTTTTCTTTTCATTTTTGATTTGCAGATGGGCTGAAAAAAAAGATAGAACACCGAAAAAAACTATGTTACTATCGTGAAAAGTCAGTCATGTAGGGGATCGATCATCTGTGAGGGGAAAAGCAATGAAAAAGATTTAAAAAATGCAGTGAAAAAAAGAAGAACAATGAGGTTCCACCGAGACTTGAACTCGGGTTACTGGATTCAGAGTCCAATGTCCTAACCGCTAGACCATGGAACCGCTTGCGTTGAGTAGGCCTAGATAAGTTCTTTAATAAGCGTGTTTTAGGCTGAGGGACCAACCGTTACGTTATGAGCGTTATTTCTGTATATAGTTCAAATTTGAATATGATGCCTTTTATATTAGTATTGATGAACATAGACGCACACAAATTTGAATATGATGCCTTTTGTTGATAAAGTTACATCTTTTCTTTATATGCGTAGCATCCGTCAAATTATCTACGATCGATTCTAATTTGATCCGCACCTATCATCTATCCGTATCCAAAAAAATCATAAGCATATCCGATTCTGAATTAGGAATAAAAATACAGATTAATATCCCAGACCAGCCCACCAGTTGCTACTGGCGTTGATTTTGCCCATGAATTGGCTAGACCGAACTGCCCATCACTTGGCTCGATCGGACTACGTCACTACCGACTCCTCCTCGGACCCCATGTCAACCGCCGCCGCCCCCGTCCCTGGTAACTAACACATCCCCCTATCTCGTATGCTAGGTGGTTTGATTTGCTGATGGG
>JAYEVE010000482.1:0-72291 GCA_036346375.1 Guadua angustifolia
GTAATCAGCAGCCAAACGACAGATGGCTTCAAAGAAATTCTGAGTCTCTATCTGCCGTAGAAGTTAGAGCTAGGGTCATCCAACTGCCTTAGCACAACCTGCTCAAGAGAGTCACAACAGGAATGAAGGTGCACAGAAGGGTCCTCGCGTAGCCAATGTTGTGCATCGATTCAAATGCTCTGTTGAACCTTTGGAAATTGGTGTTGTGCTATCAGGGAGGTTGTGGTCTTCAAGCCAAGCAATCTTCCCCAAAGATTTGTTTTTCATGGCTAATTGGCATACCACACTACACACACACACACACACACACACACACATATATATATATATATATATATATATAACATATCTAGTGAAAACCATACTACTGTGAAACCTCCATGAAATCACGTACAAGTTTTGAAAAATTCTCAAAAATTATTATACATAGGGAGGTGAGTCCTACTGCATTTAAAGACCAAACTCAGTCGCATTTGAAAGATATGAAAAGATAAATTCAACCTAAATAGTGATTTTTCACTGTTCAGCAGTATTCATTTTGTTGTTTGTCTTTTTCATATTTTTCAAATATGAACGAGTTTGGTCTTCAAATTTTGTAGGATTGTAGAACCTTACCTCCCTACATATAGTAATTTTTGAGATTTTTTCAAAACTTGTACACGTGTTTCACGGAGTTTTCACTGTAGAAGTGGTTTTTATATATATATATATATATATAGTAAGCCTTTCCAGATCTCCGGAGTATATACTCCCACCTCTAATATACCACTTAAATAAACGCTTTATACTCCTTTATCACTTTAGGTATACTCCAATAATAATTCTAAGATCCAATACAACATGATTGAAAAATTTCATCAGACCCTTTATTTTTTTGCTACATATCATTTTCCATATGTGAAAGGAATAAGGAGTAATTACTCCCTATGTCATATCTCACAACGTATGGGGTATCTCGTGTAACGGAGAGTATGTTCGCATAGTATACGAGTATATAAGATCATCTAGGTGGTATGTACATTTTTTCAGAGGTGGTATGTATATTTTTTGGACATACTCCTTTTTATGTGCGTATATGAAGGTATTTGCAAAATACGCTAAAAATCACGGACTCCCTTGCAATTTTTTCATGTGGCTCACATTGGAGTATCTTATAATTAGTGTATGAGTACACTCAAAGTGATAAAGGAGTATTTTAAGTTTGTTTAGGTAGTACTTCAGAGATGGGAGTAACTACACCGGGAGTAAAAGATATTTTTCATATATATATATATATATATATATATATATATATATATATATATATATATATATATATAGGAACTTTGTACTCTTTTATCACTTCTCTACTAATAATAATTCTAAGATACTCCAATGCGACATGACTAAAAATTTTATCGTAACCCTTTATTGTTTTTGCTACATACCCTTTTCCATATGTAAAAAGGAATATATAAACAAATTATGCTATAAAGGGTGAGCTTTGATGAAATTTTCTGTGGAACTCAATTTGGAGTATCTTATAGTCAGTATTAGAGTATACTCAAAAGGATAAAGAGGTATAACAACATCATTTAAATGGTATACTGAAAGTGGGAGTACGTACACCTAGGAGTATGGAATCATTATACACACACACACTAATACACACACCTAGGGCACTATCTATTAAAAAGAATATTTTTTCTATGTATTTTCATGTGATTTTTTTGAATTTTTTAGGATGCTAAGTTTAACTAGTTTACTAACTAGTTCAAACAAGTTTGAACTAAAATAATTCAAACTAGAGTTTCTCTTTTTGATGATAGTTTGGTTGTAGGTATGTTCTGATTTTATATATAAATTAGCAAAGCATGTGATTCAAACTCGTTCAAAATCTTTGAATTCAAGTATATTTTTTTTCAAAGTTATGCATTTCATTTGAATTGTTATAGATGGGTATATACCCTAAAACTGATTTTTTTTTTAAAATACTCTAATATGGCTTGAATTCAGTATTTGAAATCACTATGCCCAATTTCAAATTTTCTATATATATATAGGAAAATGATTTCATACTATCGGTGTATGTATTCCCACCTCAAAGATAATGTTTAAATGATATTGCTATACCTCTTTATCCTTTTGAGTATACTCTAATACTTGTATAAGATACTCCAAAGTGAGTTCTATGAAAAATTTTATCAAAGTCCACCCTTTATAGTATAATTTGTTTATATATTCTTTTTACATATGGAAAAGGGTATGTAGCAAAAAATAAAGGGCTCGATGAAATTTTTTCAATCATGTCCCATTGAAATATCTTAAAATTATTATTAGAGTATACTGAAAGTGATAAAGGAGTATAAAGCATTCATTTAAATGGTATATTAGAGGTGGGAGTATGTACTCCTGAGTACGTAAAAGGCTATATATATATATATATATATATATATATATATATATATATGGGAACATAGTTTCACACTGTGTGTGATTCCACTCTAAGTATACTAGTTAAATGATGTTATACCTCTTTATCCGTTTGAACGCATTTAATATCGATTATAAGATACTCCAAAGTGAGTTCTATGAAAAATTTTATCATACTCCACTTTTTAGCATACTCTAATATCGATTATAAGATACTCCAAAGTGAATTCTATGAAAAATTTCATCATACTCCACTTTTTATAGCATAATTTGTGTATACACTTTTTTACATATGGAAAAGTGTATATAGCAAAAATAAAGAGTTTCGATGAAATTTTTTCAACTATATCGCTGGAGTATCTTATAATTATTATTGAAATATACTAAAAGTGATAAAGAAGTATAACATATTCGCTTAAATGGTATATTAGAGGTGGGAGCATGAACACCCGGGAGTACGGAAAAGGCATATATATATATATATATATATATGTGTGTGTGTGTGTGTGTGTGTGTGTGTGTCAGTTTTTGTCGACTCTGAGGAATTTCTGTTTTCATCCTTCTGTACTGTTCTATTTGATTTATGGTAATTCTCTCTATAGGAGTGTTTTGCTATTGCTATCTGATTGCCTGTTGCCTTTACTTATAAATGTTATGGATTATTGGATTAATCAGATAGTTACTACACATTTGATTTCTTCTGCGACTCGATCTATGTTTGGGTACTTTCCTTATCATGCTATCGTTTGTAAATGCAGGGTTTAGGAGCAAAGTAAAATACTTTAGCATTGTGGATCCAATGCAAATGGCATACTACATATCTGAAATATTGGACGCCGGGCTACAGGGACCTCTGTTTATGGTAAATTCCAGTTTTTTGTGCCTTCTATATACCTGTTCTCCAGCAAATTGATATCTTATTGCTTGATGCATTTGCAGGTTACTGTAGAGAACTGTCCAGGTGAAGTTTTCATCATCGTGTCCCCTACCAAGTGCTGGAACATGGTCCGAGAGAGGCTGAACATGGAAATACGACGGCAACTCGGTATGGGAAGGCCTAACCTTCCTGCCACTGCAGCCGCCAGGATCGATTGATGGTCTTGAAATGTTTGGGTTCTTGTCACCAGCCATAGTCCAGGTGAGACATTGATGTTTGGCATTCACTTGACCAATTTCTGAACAAACTGTATAGGCAATGGCAAGGCTCTTGTACAAGTTTAACTTCTGCACTAACAGTTAAAAGTGAAAACCTATTCAGGGTGCTTGGTTTTCAAGATTGTTTAATTGCATGAATGATTGACACTAGTGTGCCTGCACCCTGCAGGCACGTACTAGGCTTGTGAAGCATGTAGTTGATCACCTGCAGCCTGTCCTATTCTGTTAATTTGTTGGAGCCATGGGTCACTGACATTTGTGTAACTTAAACCGTTATTCCATCCTTTACAGGCAATTGAGGCACGGGATAGAGATCGCATCTGTACAGAGTACTGGAGATCCCGGCCCCGTGTTTTCATTGAGGATCACGACAATCGGCATATGTTGCATCTGGGTCCACCGCATGATGCCCTGAGGGTGCTCTTCCAGAGGGCTAACCACGATGAACTGCTAGCGCTGCGGAGTTTACTGACGAGCAATAGCAACATGGACGATGGCTCTAGGCAGCAGGCTGCCCATATTCTCGATGAGGAGATTGCAAAGCAATGGTGCTGACGAGTAAATACCGGCTGGCTGTTGTACTTTAGACGGCATGAAATTTTTTGACGGGTTCAAAGCAGTTTTTTACTGAGGCTTGCCTCTTCCGTTGCCCTCATGCCCATTCTTTTCATTCTTGTGTCCAGATCGCATAAGATCTGCCAGCTTTTAGCTGCTCTTGTGCTTCAGATGACAGTTAATTGATGGACTTGTGTACATACAATTCAGTTCTTAAATGTTAGCCAACTTGTCTCGTACTGTTGCTGTCTCTTGTGATGTTCTGCTGTCTTTTGATCCAGTTGACTAGGTTGCTTCTAGATGGAGATATTTGGAAAACCAAATGTTTTTTTTACTTTAGATGTTGCTCATGCTTGATGCAAATATGCGGCAAAATGCAGGGACAAGAATTTGGGCTGTGTCCTGCGAAATTTACTGGTTGGTTTGTATGTCAGGAATGCAGCTGCAAAGTGGTATCAGTTAATGTGAGTAGGTGCTTTATGTTGAGTTCGTCAGAGCGACAATCCGTGTACTCACGGGTGTAGCCAACAGTGAGGTTTCGTCGGGCTCGAATACACCCTTCAGCTGGCTCTTTTTTTTTTCTCTAAATAACGGTAGCGAATGTACATGTGTTCGTGTGCGGTTGGAGAAAAGTCTAATTAGGTAATTAGGTAGTTGGTGACTTCACTTATTGCTTGTACAATTGAACTTAAACCTTACACGTACGCTAAGATCATATACACAGAGGAGGGGGGTGACTCGACGCCTCTCCTTCTTGAGACATGGTAGCCCACCAAGTCGAGAACAGAGACAAAACCAGCCTAGGCCCAAACCTCGGACCGAGTAACATCTTATTGGACCAATCTATAATTTTATTGATTTTTTTAATATATTTTATATGTATTTTTCATGCTAGGCCTCGAGTCATGGCTCCGGTGGCCCGAGATTTGTCTTCGCCCTGGGTCGCGGGTGCTTGCGCGTGTCGCTAGAATTCGGCGATTGCATGGGCACAGTAAGGGCGTCAAATGGATACCAGGGAGCAGTGCGTGTGCGTGCAGCAACGAGCAACCCTGTGTGGTGACGACGAGCTAGCAGAGACGGTAGTATTGTATGAGTCGACGAGTGGCTGCTTGACCGAGTAGGCTAACCACAATAATAAAAATTGGCAATATGAGCCCCCTCTTTTGATTTATGTTTTCTTTCAATTGCAAAGGGATTGAACGGTGTTAACTTGTTCATAGATGTGCAAATATTTGATAAGCGGTCGTTGCACAAATATTTCTCAAATAATAAGGTATTAGCTGTTATAATCGAACCAATATAAACCTAACATAAGTTGTTCAATATAATTATCGGTCTCAATTTAGTCTTAACCTTTTAGATCCGCTCTTTATTTTTTATTTGGGCTTCGCCGCTGTACTTGACGTGCTCTTGTGTACAGTACACGCATAGCATATATACTGTGTGCTGTGGACTGTGGTGCATCGATGGTTGGACGCAGGTGTTCGAACGAGCCCCATTCCTCACGTCGCTCGCTACTTGTTGGCCTTTCCCTCTTCTTTGTTTGTTATTAGAAATATTTTCGCAACGTGACATGTCACACGTGTTTATGATTGTATCAAAATAAAAGATCTTTTTTTTTTGAAAAATAACTGAAATGATCTAAACGTAATTATATTTTTTTTGCATTTATTTAGAGTCCTTTCACGAAAGCTTCGCGATCTTGCTGAACTAAAATATCCTTTTTAGACTTTTTTCGCAAAAAACTGCTAAAAGGACCTACACGTAATTATATTTTTTTAAGGGGCGCTCGCAGATGGAGGATACGAGGCGCACAATGCTACACCCAGCAAAAAATTTTGATCAGGTTTTTTCTGAAAAAATAAAATTTCGTTTTTCTTAGCGGTGTTTTTTTAAAAAACCGCCATCATCGCTTAAATTGAAAGGTTCTTTTCGCGAAAAATAGCTGGAATGATCTAAACATAATTACACTCTTTTTTGGTATTTACTTAGGGTCCTTTCACGAAAGATTTGCGATTTTGCTCAACCAAAAAATCTTTTTCGTAAAAAAAACTGCCGAAAAGATCTAAACGTAATTATGTTCTTTTTCAGCATTTATTTAGAATCTTTTTATGAAAAATTTGTAATTTTGCTGAACTGGATGATACGTCGGTGCAGTGCCCGTGGTGATACATGTAGGTAACTCGCTACAGCTACCCAGCCAAGAAAATCCTTTGGATCAGATCAGCCCCACGCATCCTCTACGCGACTGCGCTGGAAATGTTCGGTCGGGAATGTCGCACACTATTTAGAGTAGTTGCGCATTGAAATTAGAATATATAATACTTTCAAGTCCAACCCCTCCTACCAAAGATTCCGCTATAGTACCTAGAAATTTCCTACAAAGAGCTACAATGTGTGTGTGGCCAAGCCATGTTCCGGTAACCAAGTAGCAACTGTACGCGCGTCGTATGTCTAAAACCAACGCGAGTGAAAGGGGAGTAGGTAAATGACATCACCAACAGTGGCTATGTCTGGGTACAAACGCCAGATCCATCGCTCGGTTATCACATGCACCTTATTTGGTAGAATTCTAGATCCTAACTTTATATCAGATCTGAAGTTTATAAGTTAAAACAAAGTAAATTAAGTTTATATTTCTAATCTAAAATATAAACAAGATGATCCATCTAAATGGAAGTACTCCACGAGTTGCTTTAGAGCTGGTATGACTCAGACTTTTTCTAGGGTTAAAGCCATCCTTGGTTCGAAAAGTCAACAAATACTCTCAATTATATGTTATCTTTTAAGCAATTATTAGTATAAGTTAGAAGTCACGTATAGCTAAAAAAAAGTCAAAAGTAGGGCGAGAGTTACTTTTGCAGTTTATTATGAGAAGAAATTAATGTTTGCTAAATAATCTCTTATAAAAAAAACTATAGATGATTTTCAGTCACAAAACCAACAAGGATTTTTTTTTAAAAAAAGCTATGCTTCTAGCCTGCAAGGTTCAAAATCCCAATGAAATAATTGTCTTAGAACCCTTCTATAAAAATTTAAAAATTCTAAATTTTTTTGGTTACTCAATCAAATCTATGGAAATAAAATATATACTCAGTCAGGCTTTTATGAGGACAGTAGCACATTCAAAATTTTTTAAAATGCCTCAGACTTGATAAACATCTAAAAATTTTATGGAAACATAATTGATGTGTCAGGACTATCCAAAAAAATAAAAATTTTCTAATATGTTTTAAATCAATTTTCATTCGATTGAAATTTGCTGGTAAGGTTTTCACTTCAGAATTTTCAAAAATTCCTCAAGCTTGATCATCATCTAAAATTTTATAAAAATATTAATGATGCGTAGTACTATTGAGAAATTTTTTAAAATTTTTAGTAAGTATATTATGTATGTGGTCTGCTCTTAGATTATTCTGTACCATGATTAGAAGGGGATTCTTCTAGCAGATTAGGAAACAAATCTCTCTCTCTCTCTCTCTCCCGTGTGATTTCTCTCGAGATGGCTACGGCGCCGGCGGTGAGGTCTCTGTCCCTGGGCAAGGCGAGGTCGTGCTGCGCCATGAGGAGCGCTGACTCCATCCCCCATAAAATCTCAAATCTGTCTCCCCCTGTGATTTCTTCACCCTCTTGCGTTTCTCATATTCTTCTTTAGTGTATTTCTCTCGTTGGATCTACCGGTTCCTTTGTTTGGCTTATTCATGGAAGAGAGTTCTCGATCCTCTTCGTTTTACTTTTCTCTAGTCTCCACACAATTTTCTCTTTTTTTTTTTTTCAAATACAGTCATCTCCTGGATGCAATAATAAAAATAGCTCCATCATCTACAAAGAAAAGACAGAAAGATATCACATTTCATACTCCCCTACCGTAGAAGGAGCTACTGTTATCGAAGCTACCGCGGTAGGGGATAGAGGTAGCGCCTTCCATAGTAAGGGAGCACAGAAGGTGACATGTATAACCTTTCGGCATTTCTGCAGTCGGAAATGTGGCTATTTTTACAATTGCATTCAAAAGTGAGCCAAATTTGTAAAAAAAAAATTACACGTGGGACTAGAAAAGTAATGATTTGTTTCTTTCTATTTTCTTTTTGTGTGTGCAGATTCTCCACAATGAAACTCCTCCATCTCAGAAGAATGGCGGCGCACCACGCCTCATCATAGGCGTGGCGATTGAGAAGGCTAATGAGTAGCTAGAAAGCAACGAGAACGTTGAAGGCTACTCTGGTGGCAAGAAGAAGTGCTTCATGTCACCGACAATTTCTAGTATGTATAAGGCCTTGTGCACAGGAAGCCGCCGACATGAAAGAAGGCGATGCGGAGGGAGGAGAAGTCAGGGGAGCCCGCACGAGGTAGCAGATGGAGGCAGAGTTGGTGAGGGAGCGTTTTCATGGGAGAAGATAGTGCAAAGGGTAAAAGACAAAGTAGTATGGTGGGTAATTTCTACCCAAAAGCCTCTAGAAGCTACTTGATATGGTTTTGGCTTATTTTAGATATAGGAGACTTAGGATGTGTTTGGGAGGGCTCCAGCTTCACCAGATTCATGGATCTGGTAGAGCTGGGTATTTCTAGCTCCACAGATCCGTGGAGTTGGAGCCGTGAGTACATTAAGAATGTTTAGATGGATCATTTTATTTATATTTTAGATCAAAAATATAAACTTAACTCACTTTATTTTAGTCTACAAGTTTTAGATCTTAGGTGAAGCTAGGATCTGGAGCTCTACTAAACAGACCCTTATGCTTATCTGAAAAGCGGCTTTAAAAGCCTAGTGTTTTAAGGTGCATTTGGCTTCTTCGGGCAGAAGCTAGCTGGAAATTATCTTACTGAACTATAAAAACAGACATTTGACACCCAAACTTTGTAATCGGTTCAAATAACACCTTAACCCGTTTCACATAATGGTATTGCCCGCATGATGTGATGAATGGATAGTTTTGCCATATAGAATGATATGTTAGATAAGTTTAAATAAATGACAGGTGAGACTTATATAGGGTCTTCTATTTCAAATAGAAATAGAGATAGGGAGCTACAGGAGGCCAATAGCCATCGAAGCATGATGGGAGCTTAGAGGGAGAGAAGTCTATGCGGGCCCACTTATCATTGATCTAACTTGGCAAGAGCGTCATCCTATATGGCAAAACCACACATTTGTTCCGCCACACGAGCAATGTCATTATGTAAAATCGGGTTACGATGTTATTTGAGCTGGATTACAAAGTTTTTTATAGTTCAGGATGTTGGATAGCCTTGACTATAGTTCGGGAGTTAAATGAACTTCTTCCTTTTTTTATATTTAAACTGCACAAGAGTTATATATTTTTACCTTGGAGAAAACAAAAGTCAAAAGAGTCAAAAGATCAGATGAGCGCAAATGTTAGCATAAAGCGTTTTTTTTCAGACCTTTAAATAGAGCGAGCCTAGTTAGTTATCAACTACAGCCATACCTATAGATTTATATTAGGTCCTCATGCATGTCACGAATATATATAGTGGATCGAATGACCTAGTTATGAATATTAGTGGTTAAGGACATATTCAAGGCAGCTCGCGAAATGCCTACCAAACCATCTGGAGTACAACACTAGTCAAGCTAGAAAGGGAAAAAAATCTACCATACTGTGCTATTCAACATATGCATGTCCGTTGCAACGACGTCCCAAAAGGTAGTGATACATATTATCTAATATGATCAAAATCATACAACAAATATTAAAATTCTCATATACACATATCAAACAAGTACATATTTGGCAGTTTACTTCGTTTCTTGTCCAACATATGAACACAAAGAAAACATCCTAGTTATGATTAAGTATATACTTTATAAAATATATAAAACTAAAAATAGTATTTCTTACAAAGAAAACATCCTAGTTATGATTAAGTGTATATTTTATAACATTTATAAAAGTAAAAATAGCATTTCTTATGTGATGTTATTTATCTAATTTTATTGAAGTAGACATAATTTACTGTATTTTAGAGCCTAAAATATTACTTTTGTCTTTATTGGGTTGAATAGACTAATTTCAATTTTAATGTGTTGATCAGGCCATTTTATTTTTTCCTTTTCTTTTCCTTTCATTTTCTCATTTTTCCTGGCTTGGCCTAATTTGTCCTCTCTTTTTCTGGTCAACCCTACCCCCTCGTCTTTCTCTCTTACTCCCTCATTATTTCGCTCTCTCCTGTATTGTCCGACACTCCTCCCACCTCGCCATCCTGTCTCCTGCACCACCTCTCATGCAATTGCTTATCGCTGCTTCCCACACCGCCGCCTCCCGCCTTATCTCCCACGCTAGATCTGATGTAACGGAGCCCACCGCTGCTAGATCTGGCATTGCTGATGTCAACGCACTGGAATAGGCGTCCCGAAGGTCGCCATCGCCAGATCTAGCATCTCTGAGGCTACTCTAGGTTTGTTGTCCCTAACATTGTCGGCGTTAGTGTAAACATTTCACGCCATGTAAGCCACACATCCCCTTCCCGTGCGGCGACTCATGCCTTCTCCTCACTACCTGCACATGCCTCCTGGAATGTGGCCATAGGTTAGGGGTTGACATGGTAAGACATGGTGGCTCAAGTGTCAGCGCGGTTTTTTCAATGTTTTGGGAGCCGGTTTTCCAGGGAATCGTGCTTGGGATGGCCTGTATGAGCGCGCTGCATGCATGAGGAGAGGGGGGACGATAGATAAACTCCCTTTTTATATAAGTAGAGACCAAACTATAGCTTGATGAAACCGCAACATGCAACCGAAAACAAGCAAATTGTACAGAGAGGCAGAAAAATAATCAGACATCAATTCACAAAAAGATAGAAGCCATGTGTATAACAATTTTTGAATCCTAAAATCCAAAAGGAGTTACCAGATTAGTTATTGCAGCAATCAAGCAGTAGAGATATACTCTTGTTGGTTGTTTATGGGGGAAAGTGTATAATATATAATTAAATACCTTATCAAAGTAGAAGGAATAGGATAGATTTTGTCTGTTCCCTCTCAAATCAAAAACCTTTTCTCAACTATGCATTGAAGGGACAAACAAAATCTAAGATAGTGATAGATGCTAAGAAAGGCCCAAGATCTAGCAACTGTTTAAACAGGAACTTGAATGCATGTGCTTCAGGCCTGGAAGCAATATTATATCATATACACGGGGAGAGCAGATGAAATGAAAGAATTTGTATATATGTGGCACTGAATTGATAGAGACCCTAGACTCTTAAAATACATAGTTTTCAAGGAAAAGGAATAAAGTAAGGCACTAACAAAGATACTAAATTAATTTTAACCAATAGAGGACATATAGTGTTTTTCCCAACTTGAGCACTGATTGAGTGCATGGTAGATGCATAGAAATATACTATGTGCTCTACTACTCCCATGCATAAGGAAAGAGACGAGTGAAGACAAATCCAGTAATTCTAACGTGAATAAGGAAAGGGAGCCAGAAGCATCAAAGCATATGGGCTAAAATAGGGGGTTGCCCGATTGTACTGGCACACACACAATTGACCCTTATATATTTTCAGCGCCTGCCTGACTTCTTTTTCCTCTTCTCTTTGCAAAAGACTCCTCTCTTTCTTGGCTTTGTTTGTTTCCTCATCTGCTATATATAGTGCTACCCCTTTGCACATTGTAAAAGTGAAGCCAGCTGCAGCTAGCTAGTACTACCATTCAAACTAGCTAGCACCCACAATATGACCTTGCATTGCTACCCTTGCAAATTAGGCCGGGAAAGAACAAGCAATGTATATGTTTCTAATGCCTTCCATAGATCAAAAGAAACTAACCATGCAGCTCATGACACCATCAATAGGCATGATATAACATATAACAAAAAAATTAAAATAATAATCTTGCGATTGGAATATGGATGGTGTTCCAAGAAGACAAGAGTACACATAACATATGGTGTTCCTCTCTTCAGCTACTATTTCAAATCACTCAGGCCCCTCCCTTTGCCCTTTTGCATGCTGTCCTAAGAAAGGAAAAAATAACCAGCAGTGGTAGTATGAATGAATGAAGCATTGCTGCCAATAACTAGCTAGCTGCTGTAGCACATTAAGGACACCACTTGTGGCTTAGCAAAGCTATTACAAGAACAAATTCTACACAGATGCTTCCACTAGCTAGCTATGTCGTATGCCTCTACAGTTTCCGCTACTGTTGTTGCTGCAAATATCTCCCAGGCCAAAACACTACCACTAGCTAGAGATTCTCAAACTGTCTTGCAACCCTCTCGAGGAACGAGCTAGCAAAACAAGTAAAGCAAAATCAAACAGCTACCGATAAATTCAAATTAAGCTAGAGAAAACAAGATTAGATTAATACTCACTAACGACCTTACTTCAAATCAAACAAACGAAAATTAAGGAGGAGCAGAAATCTTTTCGCAAAATGCAAGATGAAGCCGATTAAGGAGCTAGGCAAGAACAATGTCTGGCTTGTACGTTTTAATTTGAACCAGCACTGGAATTTCAACGAGAGGAGATCGAACTTATGCGGCGGCTAGCTAGCTCAGACGGATATCAATGGATGTGGATGGCGATGGATCACCTAGGAAAAACTCACGGCATGATGAAATGCGGGGAAACCGACGTCTCGCCGCCGCCGCTGCCTGACGGACCTGGAGGCGGGCTCCCCTCGGACGACGGCCCAGCCGCGGCCGACGCGGACGCCGGCTTCTTGCGCTTCTTCTTCTCGTAGCTGATCCCCCTGGCCCGCGCCTGCGTCTCGCGCACCTCGCGCAGGTAGAGCCGGACGGCGCGCGCGCCGAAGGGGTTCATGTCCGGCGTGCCGCCGTTTTCCTCGTAGGCGGCGCGGAGGCGGCCGATGAGCGCATCGAGGGAGCCCCAGGCCTGGCGCAGCGGGCACTGGCACGGCGCCGGTGGGTTGGGGAGGCCGTAGAAGGGGCACACCGGCGTGTGCACCTTGGTCTTGCCGAACTGGTCCATGTACTTGAGGAACTCCAGCACGTGCGCGCCGCTGCACCGCGACAGCGACAACGGCGGCCGGTGGTTCCGCAAGTACTGCCCAAACGTGTTCCAGTCCCGCCGCTTCTGCGACTCGTACCGGCTCAGCGAAGGCGACGAGCTCGACGGCGAAGGACCGCCGCCGCCTGCCGAGGTCCCGGCTCCCCCGGCGCCCGACGAGGACGAGCCGGCCCCGATGCGCCGGCGCCAGAGAAGATGGCGGCAGCGGCGGGGCCGAGGAAGAAGTTGTCCTGGGTAGCGCCGCCTGCCGCCGACGGTTCTTGGCCCGGGATCATGTGATGATGGTGGTGGTGATGGTGGTGATCCATACGGCTCTCTCCTCTCTCTCTCTTCCCTGCGCAATGCACAACCCAAGAAACATCATTTCTTGCTCTGATGCAAGCAAGATACATACTAGCTAGGTCATGGAGATGGATCAAATTAAAGGAAAAGGTGCAAGATCGATGCATACCGGCCGGAATCTGCTGATTCTGATCTAGCACTCGACCTCCTCAGCGTGTGCGAATGCTTACGGCTGCATGCGTGTGCTGGAATCTTGGCAAGAGTATGTCCAGGCTGCTAGTGAGTGATCCAATCATCCATCCATTTATCCAAACAACACAACCAACCCAAGAACGAATGCTATGCTCAGGTGGTCAAGTCATCCTGCTTGAGAGAAACTGCAGAGATAGAGAGAGAGGAGCGAGGTTGATGAACAGTGGATGGTGGCAGTGCTGGAGGAGAGGAGAAGGAGGAGATGGATGGGAGGTTGATGAACAGTGGATGGTGGCAGTGCTGGAGGAGAGAAGGGAAGGGATGTATGGGGTGGGGAGATGATAGCTAGATAGGTTTGGTTTGCTTCCTTTTATCTGTTCGATCACTTGTCTTTCACAGTTTGAATCATACTACTATACTCCAATCAGATTGTTCTCACCATTCAT
Organism: Guadua angustifolia; assembly: GCA_036346375.1. NCBI lineage: Eukaryota > Viridiplantae > Streptophyta > Magnoliopsida > Poales > Poaceae > Guadua > Guadua angustifolia. Next base: position 14,037 of record JAYEVE010000482.1, read on the forward strand.
CTTACATGGAAATGCTCGATCCGCATGAAGAATTTACATCTAGATTCAAGTTTGCACAAGATTAGGTCCCCAAGATAGATATAATAATATTTTGGTGCAGGTTTAATTCCTTCCATGCCTTCAGGCCTGCCTGACATGACTGCAGGATAATCTGGAGTGATGGTCACTTTTTCTTTTGTTTTTTCTTGTCGAGTTTTGACCCCTTTTTAATTCTATTATTGCAGTGTAGCCGGATGAGATGGGATGCTATTGCTATGCTTCCCACTGATAGAAAAATACATAAAAAGGAACAGGTTACTTATGTTACTACTGTAGACGACATGAAATATGGTATGTGCTGCACAAATATATGTGTCTGCATATTATACATATGTTGTTCATCCCATGTATATACGTATTGTATGTATAGTTTTTCTGTAGACCATTGATTAGTAGTCAAGATTCCATGTGTCCACCTGAAATCTTGAGTCCTCTCATGCCTATATGTATTTTCATATATATATATTTCCTGGCTGCAAAAGTACATGTTTTTTCAAAAGAAAAACAATCTCATCTGTAATAATTCTTTTTAAATTTATTTATAAATATGAAATATGTCTAGATGTGCAAAAAATTGAGGAACGCTGTAACCTTTACATTAAGTTTTGAGGGGCTCAAACTCACAACTAAGGCCAACAACATCAAGACACCTATAAGGCCTTGTTTGGAGGGTTTTAAATCAGTTTCAACTTTTGAAAAGTTATAAGTCCTCCAAACAAATTTCAACTTTTAAGTGGGTTTTGGCATAATCTAGAAGTCATATATAAAACCTGAAAGCTAGGTTAAATCTGCTTTTACAGCTTATCATTGATTAAAATTAGCTATTTGTTAAATGATTTCTTATAAAAAACTACATTTACTTTTCAGCCCCAAAAGCCAAAAAAACAGTTTTTCAGAAAAACTACGGCTCCCCCAAACAGGCCCTAAGTACTTTAGCACCATACGTCAACATTGTCTAGACACGTATATATGTCGCCGAAACGGGACACTATCGTGTTAGGATGTTATGATTTTAAATGCACAAATTCAAACCATATTTGGTATATATATATTTTTAAAAATTCAGTTTTAGGGTATATACTCACTTATAACAATTTGAATGAAACGCATAGCTTTGAAAAAAAATACTCGAATTCAAATATTTTGATCAAATTTAGATCACATACTAACATTAAAAAGGCAACTCTAGTTTGAAATAGTTGGTAAACTAGTTAAACTCAATATAAAAAAATCAAAATTTCTTGCACGCGATACATAGGGGAAATAATTGCTTTTATACCATGGTGCCTGTGCACCTTAGTGTCCCAGTCCATCACACACACACACACACACACACACACACACACACACATATATATGGTTTCATGCTCTAGGAGTACGTACTCCCACCTTGCACGCACTGCTTAAATAAAATATACCTCTTTATCTTTTGACATACTCTAATAATGATTATAAGATACTCCAAAGTGAGTTCCATTAAAATTTCATCAAAATCCACTTTCTTTATCATAATTTGTCTATATACTCATTTTATAAATGAAAAAGAAATATTGCAAAAATAAAAGGGCTCTAGTGAAATTTTTTCAATCATGTCACATTAAAGTATCTTAAAATTAGTATTTAAGTATATCGAAAGTGATAAATAAGTATACTTTTATCCCATATACTACTTAAACTAATGTGTTTGAAAAAATTCTAACATACTCCAACGTAACATGGTTGAAAAAATTATTGGAGCCCTTCATTTTTGTTATATATCTTTTTATATATAAAAGGATTATATACACAAATTATGCTATAAAAAGTATATTTTGATGAAAAATTTCATAGAACTTAGTTTATAGTATTTTATAATCAGTATTAGAGCATGATCAAAAGATAAAGAGATATAACAATATCATTTAAATAGTTTATTAAAAGTGAGAGTACGATTGTTGTCCAAAACATTTATGGGGTAGCAAACATTTTAATGGATAGAATCCAATCCGTATGTATCTGGACAGAAAAAGGGAGTAGTAAATTAATTAACTGTCGACAAGCAAGCAGAAGACAATCGAATGTGAAATTCTCATCAGCACGATCGAGCAGGTGCGACATGCTCTATAATATATATACTAGCCAGTGCCATGTGCTACGTCTCGTTGTGTAAAATTTCGTAGTATGCAATACGTACGTGTCTTACGAAATTTGAGAAATTTGGTCGCGATGCTGCTTCGCGAGAAAGTTTATTCGACGGATATTTCTGTAAAAAAATTGGGTAATCTCGGTTTTCTTGTTTTTTTAAAAAATAGTCTGTTAAAAGCCGTCGGCAAATCTTTGGATTGCTAGGAGCCGTCGATGAATCTGTGTTTTTTTAAAGAAAAATGCAGAGGAATCTAAACGTATTCTTGGTTTTTCTTTTGCATAATTCCTCGCATATTTTTATTTTCTAATTTTTTTAAAAAATGGGTTGTTAGAAGCTATCAACGAATCTTTGGATTGCTAGAGCTCGCTTGGTGAATCGGTATTTTTAGAGAAAATGTAGAGGGACCTAAATATATTTTAGTTTTTTTCCGTAATTCCGTTTATTGTGTTTTTTTAAAAATAGGCTCAGAGGACCTATCGCCAAATGTGGATCGTTATAAATACCGCAAATCCATGTTCTTGCTTTTTGAGAAAACAAACGATTTTTGTTTTTTTTTCGTAATTCGATCTTCTTGCTTTCTTAAAAAAAGAGTCGTTAGGACCCATTGGCGAATCTGTGAACCGCTATAAATCGCCAGTGAATCAATGTTTTTTGTTTTTGGGAGAAAATCGTGGAGGGATATAAATGTAATCTTGTTGGTATTTTTATTTTTTGTGTTAGGACCCGTCGGTGAACATATGGACTGCTATAGACATTCGATGAATTTTTTTTGTTAGAAAACTGCGGCTAGCCAAAATAACACGCTACACTACGTCGCGCATGATGATACAATGTGAAAAATCTGAGAAATTTGGTCGCTTTTTTGGTTTTTGTATTTTTTTAAAAAATGAGTCGATAGGATCCATCGGCGAACCTGTGGGTTGTTATAAATCTTCAATGAATCTGTGTTTTTTTTAGAAAACCGCGGTTAAGACCTCGCTTGCGAATCTATGGGCTACTATAAACTTTCGATTTAATCTGCTTTTTTAGAAAACTAGTATGCTTTTTTTACGATTTCGGGAAATTTTGTCGATTTTCGGTTTTCATATTTGTTTAAAGAAAATGGGTTGTTAGGACTCGCCGCTAATCTATGAACTGCTATGAACTTTCGACTAATCCACGTTTTTTAGAAAACCACTACACGAATTGCCGATGAATCCATGGGTTGCTATAAACCTTCGATTTAATCTGTGTTTTTTAATCAGAGAAATATAAAGTAATTTTTTTTCAGGTTTGTTTCGCTAAAAACACCCGGAGGCTAATCTACGGGTTGCTATAAACCTTCGATTTAATCAGTATTTTTTAACTCGTAGAAGGGACAAAAGTACTTTATTTTTTCCTGGGATCCGTTCCACAAAAAAAACACTAGGAGGATCTAAATGTAAACCGCGAGGGATCTAAACGTAATTTTAAAAAAAAAATTGATCTATTTTATTAAAAAACCGTCGAAAGGACCTAAACGCAATTTCTAATTTTTTGGAGGAGCTAATCACGAGGGAAGACACCTAGTAGCTCTCACCATCCGGCAATATATATATATATGTGTATGTGTGTATATATATGTATATATATATATATATGGAGCTAGCTGCTAGCTAGCATTGAACAATCAAATTAATTAAACATGTCAGTGTTTCACAACGGTCATTGCCTTCTGCACAGTTGGCCCATGAACATATATACGCGCTCACACGGCCACACATACATGTACAAAAACACGCACTTACTCGATCGATCTCACAACATAGCTAGGTCAGTCTGAGAGAGAGAGAGAGAGAGAGAGAGAGAGAGCTACTACAGTCCCTTGTCAGGAGAAAGAGTTTGAAATTAAGTTGTTTGGGACGACGGAGGAGGAGGAGGAGGACGACAGTGACAAGTGAAAGCTAGCTAGTTGGTAAATCGAAATTTTCCTGTCGGAATCAACACAAGGCAGGCTACAGTGCACTAGTAAGTACTATGTCCACCCATGCATCCTATGAGCAGATAGATCGTAGATCTGGCCATTGGCGCACCTCTCTCCCTGCACCGATCGAACCCTTTATCCTTCCGGCTTTCTTGCGTAACCCTGCAGCTCCCCCCATCCAACGCACAGTAACTCACTAACGCTACTGATAATTCAAATCACAAGTTCATACATGCATATATGGCACCTAAATCTCACACATGGAGTGACAGGCAGTGACATAGATGGCATGTACTATATGTTTGGGGTGTGTATTTACTGCTAGGGAATTGAACCTTTAATTTCCATGCAAGAATACCGACTCGCAATTATATATAGCCGTCCGATCAACGTGCGAATAATTAACGAACAATATATGTTTGTTGGGTCAAGATTTATTAGTTGATCTTGCACATGAAGCTAGCTAGCTAGCTTGCTCTTTATTCATGATCAAGTGGATCGTACTGATCGATTCTCATGTTAATGGAACAGTTAATTTGGATCACATTAATCGTAAGAGAATGGCATGTGCTAGTCATTTTCAGGGTGTTGCAGTCTCACCATCAAATCTCATATATATATATATATAGGAAAATATCTTTTACTCCCTCAGAAGTATTCCCACCTCTCAATATATATATATATATATGTGTGTGTGTGTGTGTATATATGTATATATATATATATGTGTGTGTGTATATGTATATATATATATGTGTATGTATATGTATATGTATATGTATATATATATGTGTATATGTCATGGTGTCTAAACACTATGATTTGAAATATCATTTTTAGATCATGGTGCCCAGTCTCTATGGTGCCTTAGTATATAGTATAATTATCTAAGGCATCATGGTGTCTGGGCACCACGGTCTAAAAAGGGTATTTTCTCTATATATTTTCATGTGAAAATTTTGAAATTCTTAGGATACTGAGTTTAACAGTTGCGAAATTTTTTGAAATCGTTAGGACGATGCGAAATTTTTATGATGGAGCAATCAGCGATACTGTTGCGGTGGGGCCCCGCGCGAGATGCTCGGATGATATGCACGTCGACGACGACACCGGCACAGCACGATACATCCTAATCAGTCAAAAAGCCTTGCCCAATCCCTGGAAACCATAGCTGTCGATCTAGCTAGATGGAATGATGGATTGGTATATGGATCGACAGTGTGATACAACTTGCCCGGTTGTTCTAGAAATAAAAAGCAGAAGGGGAGCAAGGATTGGGCAACGTTAGTTCCAGGGCCCCTCCTTCACCTTGCCTTTCCTTTCCTTTTCTTTTCTTTTCTATCAGTGATGCCTACACGCACGCCCTTAATTTGAACATACACGTTGTCGGCGTATTCCACCTGACAGGCCCGGAGGATGTAGACCGGGTTTAGTTCGGAAGGAGGGCGTCTTCGCGGCTGGCTAAACCTAGAGGGCGAAAAACCCTAGGGACTCCTACGCGAAGGATTCCGCGCCTATGAATTATGGATGACACCAAGATATTTTCCTGTGTTCAGCCCCCTTTGCCTCGGGTAATAGCCTTTACTTCTCGCTAGATTGTTTAGAGAGGGTGAAGCTAGTACAAAGCTCTTGAGTTACCGTTCTTTCCTCTCGAATGTCCGCCCCCTTTCTCATGCACCGGAGGCCCTTATATAGGCCGGCTAACGGAGTAGGTAAAGGGAGGTCATCATGTTGATCCTTATACATTTATTACTCCTTCCTGTGCTGTCCTGCCTCCAAATTTCATTAAATGCCGACGCGATGGCTTTCGCTTCTGGTCCGCCTTGAATGTGACCCTTTCCTGACAAAGTTGGTGAGGCGCCGAGGAATGGGCTTGTAGCAGAAATCTCGCAGCTTGACAGTGTCTCGACATCACGCCGTCTGTCGCCCGCAACAGACGATCGAGGAAGGAGCCTTCAGGTGAAGCCACCTCGAATCACTTTTTTTTGCGGCGGGCGGCAGGCGCCCTCGCCCACTGCCGCCGGGTGCCACGTGGATCGCCACGGGCGAAAGCAGTGGCGCCTCGCCACTGCCGCCGGGTGCCACGAGTGCCTCGCCGGGCGAAGCAGGCGTGTTTCGCCCACCGCTGCCGGGCGCCACGTGAGCCGACATGTTGACCGCCGTGTTGATCTTTTGTGCAAAGAAGAGGGTACCCAACAGAGTACGCCGACAAGAGGCCTCGGGCCCGCCCGAGCGCGTATCAAAGCTTACTTTAGAACCTTCATTAAATGCTTTGCGTGTTTGGGTGGGGCCACCACTCATGAGGGTACGATCGCCTCGATTCCTCCCGCCAGATTCGGATTTTTTCAGGAGACCCTGCTCGACGAACAGAACCTCCATGTGTATACAAGATTAGTCCTCGGATCAAGAGCTAGCACACACATGTTTACAACAATGATATCACAAGCAAACAGATATTTATAACCTGCACTCGAGTAATTATACGTAACAAACTTTTACAACACTTAGGAATAATAAAGTAGCAACAACACCGCAGCTGAAAAACCAAAACCCAAAGGATTGCCCTACAACCCGCAGCATTAGATCTGGGAAACGCCTAGAAGAAAAAGTCGCCATCTAAACTCCCACGACAAGATCAAAAATATGCCGTCTCGGCAAGGTCGCTTCTTCATCTTCCGAGACAATAGTAAAGCAAGAATTGAGTACATTGGTACTCAAAGAAGACTTAATAGCAAATGCAATTAAATAATCATGCAAAGCTTAAAACAAGGATAGGCTCTAGTTATTTTGCGCTTAATAAAACAAGAAAGATAAGCTAATATTAGATTGCAATGTGATTTAAAAACAATCGCGAAGAATAAGTAATTTACGTAAAGTAAACATAGCTTGCTCAACCAGCCACCCGATCGACAAACCATACATGTCGATTCCTTTTGACATAAAACAGTTGCTAAAACCAGTTTCAAACCGAAACTTCAGTTTTCAGAAAAACAATAAAGTCTAACATTGGAATGACTTCACCAAGTGCTCATGACCGCGAGCGCGGCTAATTAATTAGATTTTAAACTCTGCAGAGGTGTACAACTTTACCCACAAGGAATGATCCACCCTTTTTGCTAGGCCATATGACACACTTCCTTTGGTGTGCCAAAGAAGGCGATCATACATAGCCGTTACATTATCTAAACATGACTTTACACCAGCCCGGACGTTAACCTCGCCTCAAAACAGAGACACTCACCCAAGCCGTGGATCCACATGTATCACACACAACACCACGCTTCGTCCATGGCAAGGCGATAATTGCTGCATTAGCAAGTAGACTCGATCGAATACCCCGTCAGTAGACCTCGACCGAAAACTCGTGCATAGCTCCCGCCACCAATGAGCAAAGCCATGTCTAAATAACTTAATAAGCTATGGTCGCCCCATACCGGACTCGTGGTTGTACGGAATTCTTGGATCAATAGCGCCCCATTGCTCGCCCCTTAAAGCGACGTGGGCGACACTTCACCCTACACTACGTGCAGCATCTTTTGCACGCCTCGCCATTGCCAATAGTCGCCACATCCAAATCATAGTTTTAGTTGGAGTTTTAGTAAACTAATAGCACCCTTTTAAAATGGCAATTGGTTGAATAAACAGTTCAAACTCAATCATTTTAGCGCTACATGGCTAAGCAGATATTATATCTAACTGTTATAACCACAAGGACATTAGTTTATGTCTAACCCATACATATGGTTACAAGGTTCTCATGTCATAATGATTAAAGGAAAACCATAATTACACAGGATAACTAATTGTTCTACCCAATATAGTCTTTTACTGAGAATTACTCTGATGCAATATACAATTGCAAAAACAACATATTGTAGGTAAATTATCGGGCTCAACATGATCAAGGATTTGCTTGCCTTGCTCAAGACTTCGCCAAGATCAATCTCAGATCAGCTTCGGATCTTCCTCCGCTGACAAAGCTCGCCAACGCCTACACGTCGCGCTAATAAGGCGTAAAAGCAAGAATTAGCAACTAAAAGAGGCAAAAAGAAAGTAGATAGCCAAAACAAATAAAATTGAATACATAAAACAGAGTTGCTTAATTGAATTCATTATTTTTATTTTACTTAATTCAAGATACAAAGATTTGTAATTTCTTTTATTTATATTTTCAATTCAAGATGCAAAGATTGATTAAGATTTAATGATTTAATCAATTCGTGCCTAGACAGATCCTTCATCCCTTTTGATTGGATTCAGAGTCAAAGCAACGCTTTAATAGAATTCTAGTTATTGACAAGACTCACATTGCTAGAATCTATATATGAATCATCATATATATGCATACTAGCATATGTGGTTATGCATGCAAGAGCATACATGAATAACTAAAGTTTTTCATCTAAATTTTAATGCCTACACAGATTTAACTCCAATTGCATTTTCTAATTTCGATCATATAACATTACTATTTTACTAAAGCCACTATTTACTTTAATCTTTATGTGCATATATACAATTATATATATAACATGTTCATTTAAAGATTCATTATACTAATGGAGCAACTTAACTTGAACATCACTATTTTATATTTTTGAGCTATTGACAAAGATCGTGGTTTCTAAAATTCATTATTCTTTATTTTGCCTAAAGTAAAAATTATTTATTCCTTACAACATAAAGCTCTTCTCAAGTATTTCATTTACTATAATTCATACAGTAATTCTTCTAACAATATTTTTGCATATTCTAATTCTTCCGGATTTTACATGAATTTACAAATTTATTTCATTCAATTGATTTCTAAATCACAAGATATTCCATACTCAAGTTTATTCGGATACAAAAATCCCTAAAACTAAAACCTTCCAAAAATGTAAAATACGCTTCCTTCCTAAATGGCGCTTTCCTATTCGCAAAAACCGATTCAACCATCGCCATCGGGACCAAGGTCGTTGATCAAAAAATGGGGTGGTTTCACGGCTTCGCCGGCGGCGAACGACATTTAACGGAATGGGTGGCGCTAGACCTTCGCCAGGCAAGGGAGTCTAGGGTGGTACTATTCCGCCGGACGGCCGCAACAGGTCGCCCACGCATGCCGCCGCCATGGATTCCGCGAAAGCTCTACTCCGCGAACGATTGACTAAGGCGAGGATTCTATGAGCATCGTGGAGGTATGGAGGTTCCATTTCACCCGAGTGTCTTGCGCCAAGAGTTAGCGGAGCAGGCTCAAGACACGCGCGCCGGAGGCGGAGAAGATGACCGCGAATCCGGATTTAACCGCAATGTAATGGTTTGGAATTGAGGCTTGATTAGTACTCTAGGATGCACCTTGAAGCTTTGGGTGGGTCGATTTCATGGCTTACCCTTTGCTCGCTTGATTCGCGGTTTCTTTTCCTGCTCTCGCGAACGGTAGCAGAAGAAAGAAGAAAGAGCCAAGAGACCGACGGGAAAGGGAAAGAGTGCTAATGCGGCTAGGAGAAGGCTTTGTAGTGGTTTCGGGCGTCTTTGTGGAGGCCGACGCTGGCAATCATCGCCATACTTTTGCTCAAGGACGGAGTTGGCGAGGACGCTAATGGCGAAGGCATGGGCTGGGACTCGTGGCTTGAGCCCGGCGACGCCGAGGAAGGGTGACGCAGGGAACGACCGAGTGACACCGGGTTCATGAATCAACTCATTGCGCTCAACTCGCTCGAGAGTTCGCCTCCGCTCCGTGGACCGAACGGAAGGTGAGGGAGAAGAAGAGTCTGACGGCTGGGTCAGGGACCGCTTGTCGTGGCTGAGAGCTTCCACCGCCCAAAGCAAAACGGAACAGAAATTGGATTGGCCCACAAGTCGCTGACCGGCCCAAAGGAACAGAGTGGTTGGATGTCAATTTCTTCCTCTCTCTCCGATTTTTGGTGAAGGCCAAATGGATACAGATAATGGTGAAAATTTTTGACCGTGTTCTGCAACCAGTATTCACCTCCTGGTAAAAATTTGAGGTTTATCCAAGCTACTGAGATTTTATAAAATTCTTTCAATACAGACTGTTTAACTTCTTAGCCTCTGTCTTCGAATTTTATTTGAATTCAAATGAATTCTATTATTTTTGAAATTTTGTTTTTAAATTGGATTTGGGCTATGGATTCTGATGTAAAATTTTAGCTCAATTACTCGATCCATTATTTAATTAAAATTCTGACATTGAATTTTCCTTTTGCCAAGTTTTCTGTTTTCTATTTTTAATAATTCTCAAACCCTTTTATTATTTTATTATAATTTTACTGAGTGTAGATATGGAACTGAGGTTCTCACATAAATTTTCTCAACTCCATTTACTATTCCAATCATTTTACATCATTTCTGACAATGTATTATTTGGGAATAAAAACTGTTATTCTATTTTTCTTCCTCATTTTTCTTATGTGAAGATTTCATGTGGTAATTAAAATGGCTTATTTACAAGTTCTAGATTCTCCTATTAAATTTTCCAATTTTTCACTTTTTGTTTCTTTGCATTTTCTTCTTTGCATTCTTTATTTGACTTTTATTGCAACTCGAAACGCAATAAGAATTCAATAACTCCAAATAAAATCAAAGACATTATGAACAAACTGAAAATATTCACATTCAAATTTAAATACCATGTTTTACTGTTTCTAAATTTCTGGGCTGTTACAGATCTACCCCCCTTACAAAAATCTCGAATTTTAGATTTGGCGGTCTAAAGGAAACTACTCCCGAAAGAACTCGAAATTCCTTCCCGAGTCGATCTTCCCGCTTCCCAAAGTTGCCTCATCTTCGAATGATTACTCCATTGCACCTTAATCATCTTGTGAGACTTGTTATGCTGACGACGCTCAAATTTTCTTCTAAAATTTAATCGGACGCTCCCGATAAGTCAAATCGGGTTGCAAATCAATTTCTTCTAGTTGGGTAAGTTCGTATGAAGTCAAGACATTTCCTTAATTGTATACATGAAAGACATTATGAACACCGGATAGTTGAGGTGGCAATTCCAGCTTATACGCCTTTTCGCCCATCTTCTCAATAATACGATATGGTTCAATATATCGTGGGCGCCAACTTACCACTTAATTTGGAAACGGCGAACACCAATGGTGGCGTAAACCTTGAGATAGACATGATCGTCAACTTCAAAACTCAAGTCACGCCGACGATTGCTCCAGATAACTTTTCTCGCGAGATTGAGCTTCTTAGTCGGCTTCTTATTAAATCTACATGCTCTTGGGCTTCCTGTATGAGATCTGGACCAAAGAACTGCCTTTCTCCAGTCTCTGACCAAAACAAAGGTGTTCTACACTTTTTCCCATAAAGAGCTTCAAACGGCGACATTTGCAAACTTGCTTGAAAACTATTGTTATATGAAAATTCCGCAAATGCCAAACTTTTTTCCCAGTTGGTGCTATAAGATAGCACACAGGCTCTTAACATATCTTCCAATATCTCGATTTGTTCTTTCAGCTTGCCCATCGCTTGAGGATGATAGGTCAGATCGAAATTCAATTTGGTTCCTAGCATACCATGCAATTTCTCCCAAAAACGAGATGTGAACTCAGGAGCCACGACGACACAATTGTTTTTTGACTCGCAAACGCACAATATTGTCGATATAAAGCTCAGCCAATTTATCCCCTAATAAGTAGTCCTCACAGAATAAAATGAGCTACTTTTGTCAATCGATCAACAATTACCCAAATGGAATCATTTCCTTTGAGTTCGGGCAAACCAAAGAATGAAGTCCATATCGATATCATCCCATTTCCATTCGAATTTGCAATGGTTGGAGGAGCCCAATGGACGTTGATGTTCAGCTTTAACTCGCTGGCATATATCGCACCTTGCACATATTCAATGATGTCTTTCTTCATACCGTGCCACCAATACTCACTTTTAAGATCCCGTACATTTTTGTGCTTCCGGATGAATGGATAATGGTGACTCATGTGCCTCGCATGAATTAACTTCTTGATTTCAATCATTTGGCACATAAACCGAGATCCACGGAATACTACCCCATCCGAGTCTATAATGAATTCAGACTTCGCCTTCCTTCAGCTTGATTCTCGGATTTTAACAAATACCTTCATCTTTATGTTGTGCGGCTCTAATTTGGTTCTTAAGGGTAGGTTGTACATTAAGAGCAGCTACACACCCATCTTCAACTAAATTCAGATTAAGCTTCAAATTCATTCATTAAGTCACCTTGATCAAATCCAAGTGCAATAAAGTTTCCGATCGAGAGCATCTGCTACAACATTTGCCTTTCCCGGTGATAATGAATGCCAATGTCATAATCCTTAATCAATTCTAACCATCTCCTCTCGCTTTAAGTTCAAGTCCTGGCCGAGTGAAGAAATATTTAAGACTTTTGTGATCTCAGATAAATTTCATCCGATTCCCAATAAGATAATGCCGCCATATTTTCAAAGCATGAACAATAAATGCTAACTCCAGATCATGTGTGGATAATTCGCTCATGAGGGCGGTTGTCGAAGCATATGCAACAACTTTTCCTCCTCGATTAATACACACCCTAAGCCATGATGTGAAGCATCACAATACACGCCAAAGTTTTTATGGATATCGTAACACTAGCATCGGGTCATTGTTAACCTCTTTTTCAATTCTTGAAAACTCTCTTCACAATCTACACTCCAGATGTATTTCTTCTTTCTTTAACAAATTGGGTCAATGGTTTTGCAATTTTGGAAAAGTTTTCAATGAATCGGCGATAATATCCGCCATTCCGTAAAACTTCAGATTTCTGAATCGATTGCGGTCTTTCCCAAGCTAATACTTTGTACTTTGTCGGATCAACTGCAACCCTCCTTTCGGCTGTAACATGACCAAGAAATGCTACTTCCTTTAGCCAAAATTCACATTTTTCAAATTTGGCATACAAACTGATTTTCTCGCAATTTACTAAGAACCATATGTAAATGCCGAGCATGTTCTTCTTCACTTTGAGAATAAATCGTAATGTCATCAATGAAGACTATCACGAATCTATCCAAGTACTCCATGAAAATCTTATTCATCGATTCATAAAACTTGTCGAGCATTTGTGAGACCAAAAGACATGACAAGGTACTGCATGACACTCGTGAACGAGTAACAAATGCAGTTTTAGGAATGTCAGATGGCCTGATCTTCAGTTGAAAATAACCAAGTCTAAGATCAATTTTAGAAAAGACTTGGGCACCATTCAGTTGGTCAAACAAATCATCTATGCGAGGAAGGGATATTTGTTTTGATGGTGACGCTATTTAGTGTACGATAATCCACGACATACGAAGACCACCATCCTTCTTTTCAACAAATAAGACCGGATCGCCCCAAGGCGAAGAACTAGGACGAATAAAACCTTTTTCTAATCGCTTTTGAGTTGCTTCTTTAATTCCATTAAATCATTAGGAGTCATTCGACATCGACGCTTGGATATGGGTGCGCCTGTGCACCGATCAATAACAAATTCCATATCACGGTCCGAGGCATTCTGCAATTCATTAGGAAACACATCAGATATTCATTAACTACGTGTACTTGATCAATTTTTGAAGAAGACATAGAACATAGCACTCGGTTATGATGGAATAGCTCTAGTGCTAGACAAAAAATCTACTTGAATACCATCTTGATTTGTGAGAGCTACCGATTTTGAGCACAATCTATGTATCCTCGGTGTTTTGATAACCACCATTCCTAAAATGATATCTAACCCGTAAGTTTTATCAAGATGAAATCAAGATAGAACATTACTCCACTTATTTCTATATCGACATTAGGGCAAAATTTGTAGTCCTAATGGTAGCTCCGGGGATTTAATTACCATAGGAATGGACAGGAGATTGGTTTCTAATTCATTTTCCTTAGAAAACCTTTTAGACATAAAGGAATGGGAAGCTCCAGAATCAAATAAGACCAACGTAGGAACTGAATGTACCAAGCACGTACCTAGCACCACATCAGGTGCATCGTGGGCCTCTTCCGCAGTCACATGATGTAACTCGCCGCGGTTGCCGCTTGAGCCTGGAGCCGAAGTGCTCTGGGTCGGCTGCCACCAACTCCACAGGGACGGCCTCTGGTTGGTTGCGCTTGTGTTGCCGCTTCTTCTTGGGACAAGAACTTGCATAATGACCACGTTCATTACAATGAAAGCAAGTGACATTCGGCACTGACTTTGGAGCAGAAGTTGTTGCCTTCACTGGTTGGGAGGAGCGAGTGGTTCGCTGTGATTGTTGCTGAGGAGCACGAACCACTTGCCCTTGGCTGCGCTGGAATCGCCGCTACGGACGCCTGGCTCGCAAAGATTCGTGGCGGGGTCGGCGAAAGCAAAGTGGATCGATCGCTTTATGCCTAGAAGGACCCGCCTAACAGATTTGGCGCAAGCCATTTGCGCTCCGACTTTCTAAGACATCCTTGTTGCCATGTTTCTACTGCTTGCTTTATCAACCGAGTTTGAAAATCATTAATATCCCGAGCGATGAGAGCCCACTTAATTTCTTCATTCAGTGTTTCTAAATCGCTTCCACCTTGTGAGCTTCATCTTCTACTTCACGAGGGGCATATCGAGATAAGTAATTGAAGCGATGCAAGTACTCCATAATACCATATTGCCTTGCTTCAATTCTAGGAACTCTCGCTTCTTTACTTCTATCACACCGTCGGTATGTGGGTGCGACGAAAGTCGTTTTGAATTTCGCCATAGCACAACGCGGTTTTCTCGCAGGTCGCTGGTAGCTCTCCCACCATATAGCAAAGATCTCCTTGTAGCCGAGTAGGAAGCATACAAGACTTTTTCCCTATCATCACATTGGGCTATGTTTAATTTGTTCTCATCGTCAAGAACCAATTATCCGCCTCAAGTGGTTCAGAGGACGGAGAAATCAAGCGGTGCAACCTTAAGAACTCATTCAATTTCGATCCTCCATTGCCCCTCGATTCACACCTTTGGGCGATTTGTCGCAATAGCAGAGTGTGAGTCCGCCGCCTCGCTCCATCATAGCTGTAACTTGCGCCATGGTTGGCGGCTCGCAATTGATCTTCCGGAAGGTTTGGTTCTTGGGAGCAAAGTGGATCACGACGAGCGCCCGTGAGGTTGAGGCCCTTGTCGGGGTGTCGGATTCGCCGCATGGGCGAGGGAATGCCGTTCATGGGCACGAACGCTCTGCTCAAATTTCACTTTCCAAGATATTGCTTAAGGATCTAGTGGATCGATCCCGCATACAATCCTTATTAGAAATCGACAACAAAAGAAAGCATTAACTACTTTCAATGCGCCCCGTGAGTTTATGATTATTTCATTTTAACTTAAGTAAACACAAGAATAATCTCATCGTAAACTTCCACTCTAACAAGCTAAAATTTGTAGAGAAAATTCATACATATACTACACGTAAAACTGCACAAACAAAAGCTGTACATAACATAATACATATTAATGTACACTACCATTTCATACAATACTAAGCATACATACATGCATTCATTTACTTCACAAGCAGTCATCTTCCAAGACTCTACTACATATGCATGCTTGCTCATCCACTAGAGCCGAACCATACACACACATATATATCACATCTAGTACTGCCTTATATACACACGCATTACTTTATCTTACATTTAGTTGCCTTCCAGTACTTAGCATACATGCAGCTTGCTCGTCTAATAGAGCCGAAACATGCATATATATTTTCTACATCCAGCACAGGCCACACTTGAAATATACACATCTCCTATTTGTCTTCCAGTGCTGCAATTACACATATATATATATTTTACATTCAGCACTTTACATTACCAAAATATGGTACCACCCAAGCAATTTCTGCTTGCTGTTTCCTACCTCACGCCACAGCTTCTACTCTTGGCCATGCAATCGCACTTCCCACTAATCATCGGAGTCATCGACAGCACTACCATGCCATGTTTTTGGGATATGGTGGCGGCACTAATACGCCACAACTACTCTCCGAGCTAGAGGGCTAAAGTGATCGATCCTGAACATCCATGGGCTGAAATCTTGTAAATACTGCTTATTTCCGTGTGTGGCGGCTTAGGCGCGATCGCAAGACCATCAAGTCCCCTATGGCTCTCAGATATGCGCAGATATGCTTACACTAATATTATGAACCTTGCACATTCTCATGCATTACACTTTACGACCTATCTCTTGCATTGCTTGATGTCTATTTTCATTGCAAGATGTTTGGCGGATGTTGCACTATCTCGGTCTCTAGTACTCGTAGTAGCATGAGCCTTAACCTTAAACCCAATCGGTGTTTGCTTTATACTAAAAATCGGTTTACTTTTTTATGGCCAAAATCAACCGCTAATTCCCTTGCCACGCCGGTCCATACTATGTTACGAAGTCATCTCAGAAATTTAAAATAATTAGATTAGTACCCAATAATATTTCTAGGGCAAATAACTACAATAGAACTGCAGTAAACTTTAAATTATACAATCATCCCATAACATCTTTTAGTGCAAATAGTTATAACAGGACATCATCCACTTTTAATTGTACAATTACACCAACACATTACATCCCAAAGTAAACATATACTTTAGAATTTTTAGCTCCAGGCCACATGCTTCCAGCACAAGACATGCCAATCTTCTTATAGAACATGCTGCCACAAAAGTATTCCTTACAACCTTTCTTATTACCTTACTAATTCCCATCTAAACCTTGAACACGCATTAGCAACTTTCAACCTCACTTCTCACATCTACAGCAAAAGTTCAGCTTGCATCTTACCCTGCATACTAATACAAAAGTTTCTCAGTTCACCTCATCACCCTACTAACTCTCTCCTAAGACTTTAGACATATATTCCCTGCGCTTATACACACATGGAGATGCAGGATGATACTCACACATGCTAGCGGGATTAATTTTGTCATTCACTAAGCGCAGAAGTGCCTACAAGAGACATCCCGGCACCTCGAGACCTACCCATGAGGGACATACGAGGCCGGTGGAGCGCTACCGAGCGGATGGTATTCAGAGGCACCACCACTTAGCACTGACGTGGCACGCACCCTCGCCACACCCGATGCTAAAGTGGTTTCTAAAATGCCATACGCCATGAAGTCTCCCTAAGTTCCTCGTACAACGCACATAATGTTGGTCTAGCCTATTTGCAAAATCCACCATGACTCGAGGGTCGGCATTACTAACACTACTAGAGTCCCTATAAACACTATCTCCCACTACTAGCCTCCTGTAAATAATAATAAGAGGATCTAAGTCTGGAGAGCACACCTAAGACGGACTATAGCTAGATACGCCACTGCTCATGGATGCATCTATTGATGACCAAACCCACAAAACTTCGCCCCTCATTCCAAGCAGCCTAGGGGCACAAAAACTCGTGGCTAACTCTTTGTCTCCACACTAAGATGAGCTTGAACACCACATAGCGAGGATGACCTCAAGTGACAGCCATCAAGAAACTACTTAATGCTCCCATCATCCCTGCCGACTCCACACTGCCGATTCATGATCAGGCACAAACCTTGCCATCTACAATAATAAAAATAAGGAGGAAGGCAAGATTAACATACATAATTATGAAAGCAAAGAGGCTACAAATAAGAAAGTTAGCGATTATGCTAAGTTCCATTATTAGTAGTGAGGTGAATTTCTAACTTAGCACAAATTAAGTTTTTAGATTTTACTAACAACCCCGACCCCGAGGTTTCATAGCCTTCTATGGCTCGATACTAATGTCAGTGAGACCCCTGCTCGATTTAACAGAACCTCCATGTGTATACAAGATTAGTCCCCGGATCAAGAGCTAGCACACACATGTTTACAACAATGATATCACAAGCAAACAGATATTTATAACTGACCGAGTAATTATACGTAACAAACTTTTACAACACTTAGGAATAATAAAGTAGCAACAACACTACAAATGAAAAACCAAAACCCAAAGGATTGCCCCTACAACCCGCAGCATTAGACTGGGAAACGCCTTAGAAGAAAAAGTCGCCATCTAAACTCCCACGACAAGATCAAAATATGCGCGTCGTTCGCAAGGTCGCTTTTCATCTTCCGAGACAAGAGAAGCAAGAATTGAGTACATTGGTACTCAAAGAAGACTTAATAGCAAATGCAATTAAATAATCATGCAGCTTAAAACAAGGATAGGCTCTAGTTATTTTTGCTTGCTAAAAACAAGAAAGATAAGCTAATATTAGATTGCACTGTGATTTAAAAACAATCATAAAGAATAAGTAATTTACGAAAGTAAATACAGTTGCTCAACCAGCCATCCGATCGACAAACCATACATGTTTATTCCTTTTGACATAAAATATTGCTAAAACCAGCTTAAACCGAAACTTCGCCGTAAAAACAATAAAGTCTAACATTGGAATGACTTCACTAAGTGCTCATGATCATGAAGCTGCTAATTAATTAGATTTTAAACTCGCAGAGGTGTACAACTTTACCCACAAGGAATGATCCACCTTTTGCTAGGCCATATGACACACTTCTTTGGTGTGCCTGCAAGGCGATCATACATAGCCGCTACATTATCTAAACATGACTTTACACCAGCCCGACGTTAACCTCGCCCGAAAACAGAGACACTCACCAAGCCGTGGATCCACATGTATCACACACAACACCACGCCTCTGCCCATGGCAAGGCGCACACTGCTGCATTAGCAAGTAGACTCGATCGAATACCCCTGGCTGTGGTAGACTCCGACCGAAAACTCGTGCATAGCTCCCGCCTACCAATGAGCAAAGCCATGTCTAAATAACTTAATAAGCTATGGCCGCCCCATACCGACCTCGTGGTTGTACGGAATTCTTGGATCAATAGCGCCCCATTGCTCGGCCTCCTTAAAGCGACGTGGCGACACTTCACCCTACACTACGCAGTGCATCTTTTTGCACGCCTCGCTATTGCCAATAGTCGCCACATCCAAATCATAGTTTTAGTTGGAGTTTTAGTAAACTAATAGCACCCTTTTAAAATGGCAATTGGTTGAATAAACAGTCAAATCAATCATTTTAGCGCTACATGGCTACAGATATTATATCTAACGGTTATAACCACAAAGGACATTAGTTTATGTCTAACCCATACATATGGTTACAAGGTTCTCATGTCATAATGATTAAAGGAAAACCATAATTACACAGGATAACTAATCGTTCTACCCAATATAGTCTGCTTTTACGGAGAATTACTCTGATGCAATATACAATTTGCAAAAACAACATATTGTAGGTAAATTATCTGCTCAACATGATCAAGGATTTGCTTGCCTTGCTCAAGACTGCCAAGATCAATCTCGTGATCGCTTCGGATCTTCCTCCATGACAAAGCTCGCTAACGCCTCACACGTCCGCGTAATAAGGCGTAAAAGCAAAGAATTAGCAACTAAAAGAGGCAAAAGAAAGTAGATAGCCAAAACAAATAAAATTGAATACATAAAACAGAGTTGCTTAATTGAATTCATTATTTTTATTTTACTTAATTCAAGATACAAAGATTTGTAATTTCTTTTATTTATATTTTCAATTCAAGATGCAAAGATTGATTAAGATTTAATGATTTAATCAATTCAGCCCAGATGTATCCTTCCCTTTTGATTGGATTCAGAGTCAAAGCAACGCTTTTAATAGAATTCTAGTTATTGACAGCACTCACATTGCTAGAATCTATATATGAATCATCATATATATGCATACTAGCATATGTGGTTATGCATGCAAGAGCATACATGAATAACTAAAGTTTTTCATCTAAATTTTAATGCCTACACAGATTTAACTCCAATTGCATTTTCTAATTTCGATCATATAACATTACTATTTTACTAAAGCCACTATTTACTTTAATCTTTATGTGCATATATACAATTATATATATAACATGTTCATTTAAAGATTCATTATACTAATGGAGCAACTTAACTTGAACATCACTATTTTATATTTTTGAGCTATTGACAAGATCGTGGTTTCTAAAATTCATTATTCTTTATTTTGCCTAAAGTAAAAATTATTTATTCCTTACAACATAAAGCTCTTCTCAAGTATTTCATTTACTATAATTCATACAGTAATTCTTCTAACAATATTTTTGCATATTCTAATTCTTCCGATTTTACATGAATTTACAAATTTATTTCATTCAATTGATTTCTAAATCACAAGATATTCCATACTCAAGTTTATTCGATACAAAAATCCCTAAAACTAAAACCTTCCAAAACAGAAAATACGCTTTCCTTCCTAAATGGCGCTTTCCTATTCGCAAAAACCGATTCAACCATCGCCATCGGGACCAAGGTCGCTGACCCAAAAATGGGGTGGTTTGCCGTTCGCCGGCTGGCGAACGACTACGGAACGCCGAATGGGTGGCGCTTAGACCTTCAACGCAAGGGGAGTCTAGGGTGGTACTATTCCGCCGGACGGCCGGCACATGGTCGCCACGGCGCCGCTTGCCGCCATGGATTCCGCGAAAGCTCTACTCCGCGAACGATTGACTAAGGCGAGATTCTATGAGCATCGTGGAGGTATGGAGGTTCCATTTCACCCGAGTGCCGCGCCAAGAGTTAGCGAGCGGCCAAGACACTGCAAGCGCCGGAGGCGGAGAAGATGACCGCGGAACCGATTTAACCGCAATGTAATGGTTTGGAATTGAGGCTTGATTAGTACTCTAGGATGCACCTTGAAGCTTTGGGTGGGGTCGATTTCATGGCTTACCTTTGCTCGCTTGATTCGCGGTTTCTTTCCCCGCTCTCTCGCGAATCAGTAGCAGCAAGAAAGAAGAAAGAGCCAAGAGATCGAAGGGAAAGGGAAAGAGTGCTAATGCGGCTAGGAGAAGGCTTTGTAGCGGTTTCGGGCGTGCTGTGGAGGCTGGGACGCGCGGCAATCATCGCCATACTTCGGTTCTGAAGGACGGGAGTTGGCGAGGACGCTAATGGCGAAGGCATGGGCTGCGGGACTCGTGGCTTGAGCCGTGCGACGCTGAGGAAGGGTGACGCAGGGAACGACCGAGTGACACTGGGTTCATGAATCAACTCATGGCCAAGGCTCAACTCGCCTCGAGAGTTCGCTCGCCTCGTGGACCGAACGGAAGGTGAGGGAGAAGAAGAGTCTGACGGCTGGGTTCAGGGACCGCTTGTCGCTGGCTGAGAGCTTTCCACCGCCCAGCAAAACGGAACAGAAATTGATTGGCCCACAAGTCGCTGAGGGATCAAAAGAACAGAGTGGTTGGATGTCAATTTCTTCCTCTCTCCGATTTTTGGTGAAGGCCAAATGGATACAGATAATGGTGAAAATTTTTGACTGTGTTCTGCAACCAGTATTCACCTCCTGGTAAAAATTTGAGGTTTATCCAAGCTACTGAGATTTTATAAAAATTCTTTCAATACAGACTGTTTAACTTCTTAGCCTCTGTCTTCGAATTTTATTTGAATTCAAATGAATTCTATTATTTTTGAAATTTTGTTTTTCAATTGGATTTGGGCTATGGATTCTGATGTAAAATTTTAGCTCAATTACTCGAGCTATTATTTAATTAAAATTCTGACATTGAATTTTCCTTTTGCCAAGTTTTCTGTTTTCTATTTTAATAATTCTCAAACCCTTTTATTATTTTATTATATTTTTACTGAGTGTAGATATGGAACTGAGGTTCTCACATAAATTTTCTCAACTCCATTTACTATTCCAATCATTTTACATCATTTCGATAATGTATTATTTGGGAATAAAAACTGTTATTCTATTTTTCTTCCTCATTTTTCTTATGTGAAGATTTCATGTGGTAATTAAAATGGCTTATTTACAAGTTCTGGATTCTCCTATTAAATTTTCCAATTTTTCACTTTTTGTTTCTTTTTGCATTTTCTTCTTGCATTCTTTATTTGACTTTTATTGCAACTCAAACGCAATAAGAATTCAATAACTCCAAATAAAATCAAAGACATTATGAACAAACTGAAAATATTCACATTCAATTTAAATACCATGTTTTACTGGTTTCTAAATTTCGGTTGTTACATTTTCTCGGGACCCGAGGCGACGACGATCTTGTCCTTCGCAACCATCTGCGGGGGCGATATATAGATAGGTTCATCAAGATCAAACGGTTCTACGCTTCTTCTTCCTCGCAAGACCCCAACTTCGCTTCTTCAACTGCTTGCTCAAAAAGTCCTCGCCTTCCTTATGGCACCTACATTCCCAGCCTCCATCGCTGACTCCCACGCGGTGGGTAGAATGGCTATCCCGGCGCCGAGGGCACCTTCCGCCCCGGACGGGACCAAAGACGCCACTTGCCTTTCCGACGAAATCCTTCTCCATACTGGGCTATGATGGCGGCCTGGTTCCGCCATTTTCGAAGTTCTTCTCACCGCCCTTCACTTCTACGAGATCCACCATCTTCACTTCACCCCCAACTCCATTATCTTCCTTTCCATCTTCGCACACCTCCGTGAAATGTTCATGGGGTGATGCCAATCTTCCACTCTTCCGCTTATTTTTCTCTCGCCGCGCCGCCGACAACGAGATAGTGGGGAGTTGCTACTTCGCTATGGACGGATGGCCTCTCGCTACATCGCTTCCAACCCCGATCCAACCGGAAGGCATGGCGCAATAATGGTTGTACATCAGGATGACAAGGGCGTTGACGCTTGAACGTGCTCGGCCGGGTCATGGAGGCTATCGAGGACCGGAATTTCGCCGAGGAGACGGCGGAACTCGCAAGAATGGCGACTCCACGCCCTCCGATTGCGGGAAGCCGGATTGATCGGGATCGTAGCCCGGACTCGTGGGTCCGAGGATCGCCTCTTCGCCATCAAGGCCCGCCTCGTGCATGGCAAGATATCGGCGACGACGACGCGACACAAGACGGGTCTCGGACGTGAGTCCTCATCTTTCTTTAACTTCTTCCCGCGACATGCTCCCTTTTTTTTGGTCTCCTACCCACCGCAGCCTACTTTTTTTGTTCATTGCCAAAGTGCGGAAACTTGGAGGAGCAGCCCAGGCGATGGCTCGCCAGATCGATGCAACCGGTTCCGACGGCACTTTTTCCGGGCGGCGTCTCGCCGCCACCAACTCGAGCACGCGGAGCGCTTAAGGGTCGGAGGTCGCTCCCGCCAATGGACTCCACGGCCCGCCGTGGTGCCGACCACGTTCACCGGTGATCAGGATACGGCTCTCCAATGATCGGACCGCTGGCAAACGACGCCGCCTCGACACCACGGCCCGGATTCAAGAGGGCGCGTGGACGCTGGCCAACTTCCGCCACGAGCTCCGCCACGGCGGATCTCGCAGGTGCGCCACGCAGCCGCCCTAATCTCGACTTATCACGGTGGCGCCGCCCAGCAGCCGCCGACGTTTTCTCCTTCGCGCCGGTGTTTCCTGGGCGCCAACTCCGTATTCCCTCAAGGCCGTCAACGTCACAAGGCCAATCTCGCCATGGGAGCCTGTGCCACCACCCAACAAGGTGACTCACACTCGATGGCCGGTCTCACCGAGGGCACCGCCAAGGGCGCTCCTCAGACGCGCTAAGGGCGGAATGCCACCACCACCGGCGCCAATCGCCTCGCCAGATGTTCTGGCCGCCACGAGAGGGTCGGCGGATGATCCTAACGCCAGACCTCCGAAGCTCAAGACCGCTGTCTCGCCCCCACCGAACGCCACGCCGAGCACTTCACCGCTCAACGACCGCACGGCGGCTGGCATCGCTTCGCGGCACCGCCAGCACGGGCCGACACCGCCCTAGCTTGGTGTCGCGAGGGGCGAATCGCAATGAGCGGGTGACGGCGAGGCGACGCGCGAGACGGGATTGGCGCGAAGAGAGAACCGCCGCCGCCGCCATGCGACGCGGCCGAAGGGCCGAGGATCGGGCGCAGAGGGCGAGACGGCGCCAAGACCCGGAGGTGGAGTCCTTCCGCTATGGGCGCAACTCGTTCGCTATGCTCAAGAAGGCCTTCCAGCCGCACGAAGAGGTGCTCGAGCCTTTGGGTGACTCAACGCCGCCGAGGACTCGGCCGCACCGCCCACGCGACCAACCAGCCGCCGAGGCGCCCGGATCGCCAAGCCCTAGCCGCCGCTTCCACCAGAGAAGGTCGAGAGGTCGCGATCATGACCGCGACCTACACGCTGGCTTTCGGCTGGTTACCGCGACGCCGCTTTGATCCTTGGCGCGTGACGGCCGGAATTGAAGGAGACGCGCGCAGCGGAGGCGAGGGTGCGGCGTCGCCGAGCACGCGGGCCGGATGTCGCAAGTTGAGCAACCGGTCATGGATGTTCCACCTCATTGCCGTGGAAGGCGACGCGGCGATTTACATCGACATTGGCGACGAGGAGTGAAGGGTCGGGCGCCTTGGATCATTTTGCTTTTCCGCTTTTTGTTTGGTTTACTCGCTCAGAAAAACACTTAAGTGATATTTAGCGCATCGATATTTCGGTTTAGTGCTATTTTGCACGTTCTTTCATTTTGTGTGATCAAGTTTGTTAGATTAAACCATTGCTGCCAATTTTTAACTTAGCCGAAAGACCGAGGAACGCTTAGGTTAGGGCAAAGATCCCCGAAGTTCCGCCAAGGATTGCGCCGTGTTTGCCGGAAACACAAGTAAAGATCACACAAGTCATGTGGGACTTAGGTAAAAAAAACAACCTTGAGTCGGTCATAGGGTTTGGTTTATGCGCTGGATTGTCACTTGTTCAAACTTTTCCGGAGCTCGGCCCCGATGATCGCTCAAAGCGTGCCGCAACGTAGCGGCAAGGCAACAAGTTTTCTGGTGTATTTAGACCGGCGGTATTCGACGGTGACAACCAATGTAAGCCAGAGAGCCAACCCGAGGCGACGAGCCGCGGTTGAGTACCACGCCTAACTTGCGCCCTACATTTCGACCGTACAAACGTTAACGCTTTTAGCACACTTCTTGGATCATGAGGGGCCGTTAATTTTTGGCCTCGTGACAATTACGCCAGAAACGACCCATCTTAGCGCATGCACGAAGGAAACGGTCAAAAAAAAGCGTGATGAGGCACTTATCTTGCTTTTTATATTGCCGGGCCATCACCTCTGCCGCCCGGGCGATCACGGCGAGCTTGAGGCGCCTACTTAAGAAGGGCGACCACGAAGGAGCTCAGCCCCGAGCTCGGGCGACCACGAAGAAGCTTGGGCGACTCAAGATTTCACCTCGAGCCTGGGCCACCACGAAGAAGGTTTGGGGCACAACTACTAATGTAATCTAGTAGGCATATGCAAGAAAAACCGAATGATATAGGTCCCCGCACGGAGTGAGCCCCGTCCCCTTTTTGATTTCTAAGTCCTTATGATTTTTAGAGATCGAACCACGGGTCAGGTGTCAAAGCAAATGGGTTTTGAGAGGGTGCTAAACTAACGGTGCTCTCAGCGATGACAACCAATGATGCTTCAGGAGCTAACCCGAGGCGCGGCGAGCGCGCTTGAGCACCGTGATCTAGCCCGCCTCCGTCGCCTCGCCCTTGCTGTGACATGTGCACTGTGACTCTTATAGACCACCAAGGAATTAGCAAACACACGGGACCAGCGACATCCGTGCAAGGAACTTGCCACTAAGGGCATAGAAAGGGACAACAATAGTAAATTGAAAGCCTTCTAGGCAACAACTTCACTAACCGCCAGAAGCCGCCAACCAGCCGAGGAAGAGTCTTACCTCATGGCTGACCAAGGCGAGCAGCGGGGTACTTACAATTCCTTCAAGGATAGAATTTCCGCAACAACTCTATGTTATAGGAATTCGTCAATTCTTCGCCGTCCTCAGTGGCCAACCTGACCGCCCCGGGCCGAGATACTGAAACCACCTTGAAGGGGCCCTCCCATCGGGAGACAGCAGTAACCCAAGCTGCGCTCAATTCTCGCAAGAAGACCAGTCGCCATCGCTATGTCCTCTCAGAGACCCGGTGGCGTGGTACCACCGAGACTTTGTCAGAAGGGCGCGCGGAGGGCAAGACGATCCCAAGACCTCCTCCAAAAGGTTGACATCTTTCACGGAGATCCTCTTGGTCTTCTTTCGTTGAACACCGAGACGCTGCGGGAACCGAGCGACAATGGAGGGGAGAACAGCCTCGCCAGACACTGTGAAGAAAGGCTCTCGCCTGCGGGTCTTACCGGGCGTGGTACGGAGCGACCACAAAGACGGCCGGAGTTCTTCCGCCCACCGCGCCTTTTGTGGAGCCGATCAAATGTCTTGTCTTGAGGCCTTTCAAAGACTCAAATACATGCACGCTTCGCCGCTGCCTTTCGCGGATGGGCCACCGGCAAAGCATACCTTGGTGCCCATTCCATCACGTAACCCGTGAAAGCCGACCGTGAATTGGGTTCCGTTGTTCGGTGATGATGCGATTGATTTACTCCAAAGCGTGAAGATCCCACGATAAACTTGATGGCGGCAAGCGCCGTGATGGCGCCAAGACCGCCGCCTCGACCCATTTCGTAAACTTATCGATGGCGACGAAGAGGTGGGTGAGTTTCGCGGGCTCGCGTGAACGGGCTAAGGATATCCAAATTTCTGCATCGCAAACGCCAAGAGAGCGGATGGTTCCGCAGAGCTTGGGCCGATCGGTGGGTTTGCTCGGCGAAGAACCGACAAGCCAGACGCCCTCACCAGCTCGCGAAGCATCCTCGAGGGCAAGAGGCCAATAAAATCTTGACGAACGCTTCAACTAGCTGCTCGCCGACATATGGCTCCCGCGACACACCCCCATGGATATCGAGAGCAGATTGCTCCCTCTTCCCGAAAGTGATGCACTTCAAGAGAACTCCGCTTCGCCTCGGCGATATAGGTCCCCACCTACCGTGGTATAGCACTTGGCCTTACGTGCAATCTTCTCACCGAGGCATCATCGCCGGGATCACTTGGTCACGCAGAAGGCTAGGATAGGATCCATCCACCGATCTTCCCGCCAAGCGTGGCGACCACTCGGTGTTCGCCCGCACTACCGGGCCGAAGCTCGGCGCGCAGGCTATAAAGACCGCCATCTTCCTCCTGCACTGGGGCCGAGGCGGCACGATGTCTTTCCCGAATCGGGGCTATGACAGCTGCACCGCTTTTCCCGCCGAGCCGGAGGTCGCGAACGCCTTGCCGCCGCCCCCACTCGAATTGGGGTCGCGACAATACACCATCGCCCCCACCGAATTGGGGGCCGCGATGGACGGTCGCGATAGCCTTTCTTCAAGACTCGACCGAACAGAGCCCTTGATGACGCGAGCCGCGAAGTCCCCGCCAAGGTGGTGGTTGTCACGGGGATATGGATATATCCCAATCCTTCAAAATGACGCCCATCTTCCGGACCGCCGCCAGTGCACGCGCCATGGTGGGGTCGTAACATTGAACTCCTTCGCGCTTGATTGATGACCAGCAGGAGTCTCCTTGACTTGAGACGCCGAATGCCCAACGCCAAGCGATGCGCAACTCGCCAACAGCCCTCGTGACTCGCCTATATTGTTTGTGGCCTTGAACTCGAGGGCGACCACGATCGGAGGACGCCCCTGGCCGGGGAGACCAGATTTGATCCCAACTTCGCGCTTCTAACCTCAAGGAACCATTAAAGAACAATGTCCAGGAGAGGGCGCAGGGCATCTTCACCACTAGAGTGGCGGAGTCCACTCAAGAACGAACTCCGCCACCGACTTTTGATGGCGGTGGGTACAAAATTGAGGTTGAATTTCAATTCCACCGCCCATTTTGTAACCGCCTCACTTCGACAGGAGGATCTCCGCAGAGGGTAGGCCGTGACCACTGTAATTTCTCGCCTTGAAGTAATGGCGAACTTCTCGACGCCACCAGATCAGCAGACAAGATCTTCTCGAGCTCAAGGGAACTGGTTCGCTTCATGCAAAGACTTTGTCGATGTAGTACACCGCCTTTGACGCCTTCCTTTTCCGCATCAAGATGGCCACCACCCTGGGTGGCAGCTATGTACAAGAGCAACGGCTCACCCGGTGACGGGGAAACCAGCACCGGGGGAGAGGAGAGGTACCGCTTCAATTCCTCAAACGCCTTCCGGGCTTCTTCAGTCCACTCGAAATGGTTTGTCTTCTTCAGCATCTTAAACAGAGGCAAGCTTTTCTCTCCCAACCGCAATGAATCGCCTCAGGAGGCCAAAGCACCGCCGCATTGGACTTGTTTGAGTCAGATCGGGCGGCTTCATGTGCTCGATGGTCGATATCTTGTCGTGGTTGGCTTCAATGCCCTTGCTGGACACCGTAAAGCCCAAGCAGAATTTGTCGGAGGGCACACCAAACACGATTTTTCCAAGTTGAGCTTCGCATAATTCATCCGGAGGTTAGCAAAGGTTTCTCCAGTGTCTCGGATCGCTTCTTCACCTCTTGACTTTCACGACTAAATCATCCACGATACTTCAAGATTTCGCCCTATCTCGGGGCGGAAGGTAATGTGCATGGCACGCTGGTAAGTGGAACCAAAGATTCTTTAAACCAAAGGCCATCCTTACATAACAAGAAACACCGTAGGGGTTACAAAAGCGCTTCTTCTTCATCTTCAGTGCCATGCTAACTGGTGGTACCCGAGTACGCGCCCAGAAGCACAAGAAGCCACACCCTACCGTGGAGTCAACGATGAGATCGACCCGCCATAGGGGTAAGGGTCCTTCGGCAGCTCATGAGGCCTGGTGAAGTCGACACATGCGCGCCACCTCCCTGGACTTCTTGACGAGCACGGGTTGGCAAGCCACTCAGATGAGAGACTTCTCGATGACCCCCGGCCAAAGCAGCCTTTCTACCTCCTCCGAATGGCTTCTCGACGCTGGCGCCGCCCCGACCTTCGCTTCGGACCGACGCTACTGGGAGTGTTGCTAATCTAAGTGCTCAATCACCTCCTCGGGGACCCCACCATGCCTGGACGGTTGCAGCGTAACACGCCGAATTGGATCGAGGAAGGTGACGAGCTGTTTTCCTATTTGGCGCCGAGGTTGGCGCCAATATTGACGGTTCTTCGCTCGCCTCACTCAGTATGCACCACTTTAACCTCTCACGGCAGAGCTGTGAGGCGCTGGTCCCGCCCGAGGGGTTCTCGAGGAAGCGGCGTCTCACAGGCTACCGACATGTGGCACCGACAGCTCGAAGATGTTTGTGACAAAACAAGGCTTCGCTTTATCCACCGGATCACAATGGGGCCTCGCTGCCCCGCATCTTCACCACTAAGCACGATAGTGGGTTGCCGCCATGAACTTGGCTAACGCCACCGCCAAGTAAGGCATTGTAAGGGAGGTCAAGTCGGCGACCTCAAAATTCACCATCTCGGTGGGGAAGTTGCCTTCGCCCCAAGGTGACAAGGAGACACACTGCCGAGGGGCATCAGTCGATTTCGGTCCACCCCAAAGGGGCAGAGATGGGCGCAGATCCCGCCATGAACTGAGCGCCAGAACGCCGAGGAGGACAAGAGGTTGACAGAGCTCCTCCGCCCACCAAAGACGCTGCCTAGCCGACGCTCGGATGGTGGGCGACACCACGACCGGAGATGCCCTAAGCCGGTGGCGCTCAGTGGTGGTCGGCCCGACCAAGGTGAGCGATCGCCCGACCACTTCAAGATCCGACCTGCCTCGAAGCTCGATGTGGTGGCGCACACCTCCCTCCTTAGCCGCTTATAGGCGGTATTGGAGGAGAAGGTGGACGACCCGCCGGATGTAGGCCACAAGATGATCAACTCGCCGGAAGGCCACGGAGGATCTTCATCTTGATCATCGCCGGGCGACGCCTTGAGCCGCTTCTCCACTATTTCGCTCCACGACCGGACAGCTTGTCTAGGTCATGGGTATTGGTTTTATGTATTGGGCAAGAGGGCTCGCCTCCTTTTGCTTCGCGGGCGGTCGCCTTTGCGATCACAAGGCGGTCATCGCGCACGGCCGCGGCGGCTATCACGCCGGCCACGGTAATCGCCCCGCCGACACGGCGGTTGCGCTTCTTCGCGCAGGTCGCTCCTCATCGCCGCGCTGGCTGGCCAAGACCCGCTCGTCTCTTCCGCCTCGCTTCCGCTGCTTGTTGGGCGACGAACCCTTCGAGGTCCCATTGCTCTGCTATGGCCACCCTTGGGGCAGCGCGCTAGCCCTCGCCTCAAGAGCCTTCACAAGACTTATGTGCAAGGGAGAAGAGCTCTGAGGTGGAGCCGATGGTACGGTGGCCATCTTCTCTTCATCTTATGTCACAGACGCCCCCCAAGGCGGCGACGACCGATTGTTCGGAGATGTGGGGATTGTGTTGCGGCAAGGATGTAATCACGGATGAAGTCGCTGGTTTACCCTTCTTCTGTTCCAGTATGGAGGTCATCCTCCACACCGGTTGCGCGAAGAGCCTCGAAAATTGGCGACAAAGATGTCAAGACAACATTCCCCACGAGTGCACCGACCTGGGAGATTTAGCACCAGAGCGCGTAACCCGCCGTGGTGTGGGGAGGTAGTTGGCTATGACCTTTTCAGATCCGCCACCGCCCGCACCATCGCTGTAGATTTGGAGAAACTCCTCCTGTTGGTGGTGCCCATACTTTTCTATGGTCACGGGCGAACTCGTCTCGGCCATGCCACGCGACGCAGCTCACGGAGAAGGCTCGCACCAGACGCCAGAGAGGGAGCCGAGCCGCCGGAGGTCTGATCCGGAGACCGCAAGATGGGAGCGCGAGGTCTGCCGCCATAGAGCCTAAGAGCGGACCTCCTCCTGCCCGAGGATGAGAGCCATGAGGGGACTTCATTGTCACCGCCACCGCTACTATGGCGGCTTGGTCCGGGTGGCGCGCAAAGCACTCACGGAGGTCATCACTCGTGCCGCCGGCTCTCATCAAGATGAGAGCGGAGGTCCCCACGATTCTCGAGGAACCGGACCGGATTGCAAGACGCTTTCTTTGACCTCCCGCCTCGCCGTGGCCTTTGTCGCCGTGGCGGCCGAGGCTCGAGAGCGCCGCCGCGCTTTTAGGCGCTAAGGCACGACGGTACTTGATCGTCGGAGAGCCCTACCCGAGTTGGGCCAGATCAACGAGGCCAAGAATGCTTCAGCAGCCCACGGAGTAGCCGGGAATCTCGCGAACTCCACCCGAGGGTGGTCCGGCGAGCACGAAGCGGCGTGCAAGTTCTCGGGCGGGGGTGGCTGCTTCCATGGCTACCGCGATGCGACAGGCCGCCCATCGCCCTGGGGAGCAGCGGGCGCCGCCATGGGCGGGCAAGGCGGTTCTCGACCGCGATGGCCGGAGGCGCCCCCGTCGCCGCCGCCTCGCGATATCCTCGTGCCGAGGATCCGCCATCTTTGATGCACGAGCTTGTTTCTAAATCGCGAACGCCAAGTCCGCCGGGGAGTTAGCCGAAAACCAACCACTAGCCCCTCACTCGGGCGCGCCTCGCCGGGCAAGATTCCACCTAACAGTGCCGGAGGATGTAGACCGGTTTAGTTCTAAGGAGGGCGTCTTGGCAGTTGGCTAAACCTAGAGGGCTAAAAACCCTAGGGACTTACGCCAAGGATTCCAAGGCCTATGAACTATGGATGACACCAAGATATTTTCTCGGTTCAGCCCCTTGCCCTGTAATAGCCTTACTTCCGCTAGATTGTTTAGAGAGGGTGAAGCTAGTACAAAGCTCTTGAGTTACAAGTTCTTTCCTCTCGAATGCCCGCCCCCTTTCTCATGCACTTGAGGCCCTTATATAGGCCAAAGCTAACGAGAGTAGGTAAAAGGAGGTCATCATGCCGATCCTTATACATTTATTACTCCTTCCTCAGGTCGTCCTGCTCCTCCAAATTTCATTAAATGTCGACGATGAGCCATTTCCCGTCCGCCCGGATGTGACCTTTCCTGACAAAGTTGGTGAGAGGCGCCGAGGAATGGGCTTGTAGCGTAAATCTCGCAGTTTGACAGTTCGACACCGCTGTCCCTGCTGCCCGTAATCTGTGACGACCGAGGAAGGAGCCTTCGGTGAAGCCACTCGAATCACCTTTTTGCTTTGCGGCGGGCGAAGGTATGCCTCGCCACCGCCGCGGTGCCACGGGACCGCCTACGGGCGCAGCAGGGCGCCCTCGCCCACCGCTCGCCGGGTGCCACGGGACCGCTCGCCGGCGAAAGTAGTGGCGTTTCGCCCACCGCTGTCGGGCGCCACGTGGAGCCGATATGTTGACCACCGTGTTGATTGCTTAAAGCGGCGAAGAGGGTACCCATACAGAGTACGCCGACACACGATATGGAGAGGCGACATAGAACTAAAATTAGAATGTAACCGGATCAGATATATACTAATGACCGATCGGATATGCTTAATCGAATTCGCTAGTTATATTGGATAATTGTCTAATTCGACATCGGATTCGTGAGATCACTATCCGCGCGGATCGTGTTATTCCAATTATTTTTTGATATTTGAAATTTTACTACTCATATTCTAGCAGCTTCAATTGGGCCTAGCCAAATAGCCAAGCTAGGTGCTTCCTCAACGACTCCACCCTCCTGTAACCATCCCATCTGCTGTCCCATCGGTTGGTACCAGACACCACCACAGCATAACATATAAGAATATACTTTCACTTGCCTACGTGAATATATGCTATTATTTTGTAAAACATAAAGAAATATTTAATACTTTTGCAACTTTGTTAGACTACCTAATAAAATAACTTGTTAAATTGTGAAGATCCCATTACATGTTGAACTCATACAGTTGGTTAATCATTGTTGTTTGTGTGCTATATGCGGTATCTATTTTTACGCAATATCCGATAAAAAATATTCAAGATCAGACGATTCCATTCGTGATTTGCATCAATTTATGACTGATATTATCAACGTTGTATTCAGATACGATCTCGCACTATTTGTATTCGATTCATCCAACAAAAGAATATAGATTAGAATACAAAAGAGCAATATTTGGTGAATCCGAGCTAATTGCATCCCTAACTAAAATATAGCCGGCGCATGTATAGAATAGAACAATTAATGGTAATACCATGGAGCACGTCTCCAGTCATAGGTCACTTACTATGAGTGTTGATTACCTTTGGTTAGGCCTGTTTGTTTAGACTTTTGCACCGATTTAAAAGCCAAAAAGCTAAAGTCTAAATAAACGAGTAGCTTTTTATCTGGACTTTTTAAAAACCATAAGTCTCTATATAACTAAAAGCTAAAAGCCACTCAAGAGAGGCTTTTTTGGCTTATTGATGATTGGTTTTAGACTAATAATACTAAAGCTAGATAAAATTACCCATCTCTATCATGTACAAAAGCCATTAATTTTTAAGCTGTTTAAATCAAAAAACTGACTTTAAACTATAAGCAAAAAACCTAAACTTAAACAAACAGAGCCTTAGTGTGGCGGTGCAGGCTGACGATGCTCCCACCCCAAACTGAGCCCATGTTGGATTCGACTGCACAATCCGCGCTTCTATATGTACATATGGTACAATTACCTGAATCTAGATATGTATTTACTGAACATATTAGGAAGATTTTTCTCAAAAAGAGAAAAACAAATATGCATGGAAAGTAGTCTCTGACCTCTTCTCCAACAAGGCTCAAGTCAAGAAAACGGATGATTAATCAGAAACGGACGATTAATCAACTATGCCGCCGTTAATTAATCGTTTAGCTATGTTAATTATTATACTCGATTAAATTATTCAGGGCGATGTAATCATCGTCACTAATTAATCGGCTAACTAATCGGCCATTGTGCTTGGTTGCAAATGCTTGTACGTACATAAGAGCTTATTATGCTATGCGTTCTCCTGGATTTGGCTGGTCTCGGTACCTATCGTTTTCTTTTTCTGCCTACTTGAAGCCTTGAACTTATACCTTCTTTTGCGTCAGCTATCCTGATATGTATGCATGGAATGTGCTGAAATGGACTAGCTTAATTGTCACAATTTAATTATAGCACTCAACAAACTAGGTGAAAATCAAGGTCGGCAATAATTCTTTGAGAATGATACGATGACTGCCTCAACCATTGGTACAACGAACAGGAAAATATCTGCAGCAATCAGATAATTTGGTGAAATACGGAATCCAACTAGAAAGTTTCAATTCTGAATCATGATCCTGTCCTGTAATAAAAAGACAAACTTGATCATGAACAGTAATGGTTACTGTTTATGATCAACTTTGTCTTTTTTGTAACTTCTAGCACAGGACGAATTTGATCATGAAATTTTATATGTAGATGGGGTAAGTTGAGATGTACATCCATGATTTTTTTCAAAATTTTTTGTAACTTTTTCTAGTTGGGTTGCACCGTAGTTTCACCAACTCTTTGATTGCACAAGATATGTTTCCAACGGAACAACTCTTGTCACATTTAGTCACCCCTGGCCACTATGCATCAACTAGTACTTGATCTAGTAAGGATGATAACAGATGGATATATAGGAGACGCCAGGACGACACGACTAGATGATACATACATAGCATGTACGAACATGACAGCAAGTAGCTAGCCAGCAGGGAAAGGGTGTATCGGTCGATCGATCGATGGGTTCTTCATGAGCAGCAGATGGAATTAATCAGGTAGTGTATAGCTAGCTAGGCATCCTGCACGCAGCAGTTCGACGAATGAGCTAGATCAGGGTTTGAAAATTTGTCGCAATTTTGACCGTATCAGCGATCAGCCCGGGCTTGAGATTTAGAACCGATCGGTAAATCAATCCAATTCAAATTCAAAAATTTTAAAAAATTTATCCAAAAGCTCCCTGAAACTAGTATTAATCGAGTTTTGACATATGGGATGAAACATGTCTTGAAAAACTGAATTTAGGAAACTTTTATGAGCAAATCCAATATATATAATAGAAAAGGAAAAAAGAAAGCATAGGACAGGCTACATGCTTGTAGCCCTCCGCCCATGAAGCTGTCCCGCCATACCAAAAGTCTAATGATAGTAGTTCTAAGTCGATAGCGATGACGATGAGTCCAAGGATTTATGTTCCATCCCTCTCATATCTTGCTCGAAGGACAATATCTCATATAATTTACAGGAGTCATAGTACACTCATACTACACATGACGAAGACCATGACGCCTACAATCACAGAGGATGACTACTAGCTACTGTGGAAAGAAAGGGCTATCAATATAGCCACGTCAAGACAAGAAGATATCTCATATGGCTACTACAACTACGCCATTCTCAATGCTCTCAGGCACAATCTCCCACCCAATAGATCTATGAGTGAAAAGATCCCGACTTTTATACCATGTTGTACCAACAATAACAAAACACTAACCTATGGATGAGGCAGAGCTGACACAAATACAAGGTGGAGTTGCTAGCTACACGAGGATTGGTGATGATGTCCAGAGAGGAGTGCAATATGGCCAACCAAGTGTACACTCAACAATATTACCGTGAGCCCAAAAGGTAATGTTTTATTTATATGGTTTATTTTATTGCAACTCATTTTTTTATTAACATAGTGTTCATCTAAGTCCAACATAGCATATGTGTGATAATAGAAGGACGATAAAACTATGTGAAGTGCAAACATTCATTTTTAGAAATATTGATTTCAAATGTCATATGCCATGAACATTGAGATGCGAACTTGTTGGATTTATTTATTGTAAATGGTATTAAAATGAAATATTATTTGTTGATATATATGTTCTTGCTAAGTGCCTACTTTACAACTTAAAATTGTTTAAAATATAGCAAATATCAAGCTGAAATGTTCTCATGTTTTTCTATAGTTGTGCTATTATTTCAAAATGTATACTTTACAATTAGACATTCTCTTAAATGTAGGAAAGGTCATGCTGAATTTTTTCTTTTTTTTCCCATATTTTTATACATTTCTAACATTTTTCCTTATTTTTTGGGCCTTTATCGGTGTTTACTAATTTTCAGCATTTTTGCAAATTTTTTCCAATTTTTTGATTTTGCCATTTTCGATGTAAACTCAAGTTGAAAATCCACCAAAATCGCTTAAATTGGTCTGTTTTTTTTATTTTTCACCGCTATTTGATTATCAATTTTAAATCAATTTGACTATACAATTTGTTCGATTTTTACCGATTTTCGAGGGACGAAAATTGGTACCGAGGTGTGGGCGATTTTCTAACTCGGTTTGACCTGAGTAGATTAGCTAGATGGATTGATGAGCCTAGTGTAAGTCCAAACTGGAGGGAGCTAGTTGAAAGCAGCTAAGCTATAGAGATTGAGACCTTGTTGGACAGATGGAGAACGGTGAGGAGCAGTGGAGTTGGGGGAGTCATAGAATGTCTGTCCAAATAAAGGAAGGCAACTGAAGTGCGAGACCGAGACTGTAGAGTGTAGACTAAAGGAGAGCCGGGTTGCGTAACGCGTTGCCTAGCCTGTGGCCTGGTCTTTACCAGTATACTGCACTGCATCTGCATGCATATGACTGACTAGTAGCATAGTACTGGAGTTAGCAGTCTGCATACATAGCCAACACTTGCTAGCCCGGCCGCATTGGGATCACCACTCCCTTAGCTCCTTCACCTACTAGCTGCTACGGCGGTATTATTCTTACCGCCAGTGCACACATGCAGGGGGATTGGCGTCACGGACACTCTTTAAAATTCGTAATTCACTTTATGATATCCTGATCTATTGTTATAGACTCAGATGGATCCACATATTATAGACACATCACAAAAAGCTAACGAATTGAGTGTCACTGGACTAATTTTTCTCACATGCAGAGATGATACACATTACAAACTGGCTACTATGGCCATTGCATGACTCTCTCTCTCTCATCTGTGCTTGTGTGTACTACGTATGTACAAACTTACTGAGGGCAACAGTATATGCCCTGAGCGCTTTGACCGTTTGCCTGTTGCCTCATGTGTATCATCATCTACACATGCATGCGCCTACGTGGCAGCTAGCCCATTGCAGTGGCTGCCTAGGCTTCCCATTCGCCGTTCCATGACTTGAATGCAGAGTAAAGCACCTTCAGAACCTGTGCACATTGGTGAATATATGCAAGTACGTTACTGCATGCAATGACCGGCCGGCCGGCCGCATGCATGCATGGTGCTTTATAAGTTGCTGCGTGCGCTTGCCGGTCTCAAGGACGCGAGCGACCCGAGGAATGGATCGATTCGTGCACAGCATAGGTAGGCCAACACTGTGTGCACACAGCTGCAGCAGCTGGTTGCTCGGTTCATGCACAGCGTGCAACAGCGCCATCTCTGATTAAGATTCTGATTCTCACGATCGAGTCATGACTAGACAGGCCAGGCGTTGGGAGGTAGTAGATGGATATACATACACTGGATACTAGATAGCTATAGGATGATGCATGGATAGATATATGCAGCATGTACATATATAGGCCAGTCAAAAGGCCGCGGTTTGGTCGTGACAATGATCGAATGCGCACAACTATTACATGCTATGCATTGCATTCGAGCTAGTCGTCTAGTTAGCTAGCTAGCTAGTGTATATATATATTGCTGCGTTCGCATATGCTGCATATATGCGTGCATGTACGTCGACGTGTGACGATGCTGCTGTATTCCCAAAGGCAAATAAGGTCGTCTGCGGCGGATTTAGGGCCTACGTACAGTTCGTCGCTAAACATGGCGTATGACCGGCCGGATGAAATCATGCTGCCTACGCCGCAGCATATGCAGCTTGTGAGAGCTATTCCCCCGGCACGTCACGCCGGTTGCACTAACTCGGTCGCTGTCCACCGGCCGGCCGAGGTGCCCCACCAGCGATACGCCGGGCCCAGCCGGCAGCGGGGATCCGTCGTCAGCATGCCGGCCGGCCCGACCACGGCTGGTCGGTGCTAGCAGTACGTGCATATATGGTGCCAGCTGATACGATGGCAGCAGTGTGCATGCATGATCCATAATTAAGCTAGCTAGTCATGTAGCTTGGCAAATGTATATGCGAGTAGGTAGCAATGCTAACTGCTGTATATGATGCCATATATATATGGAATCTTGACGGGTGACCTTGGCAACAGTG
This sequence comes from Guadua angustifolia, assembly GCA_036346375.1. NCBI lineage: Eukaryota > Viridiplantae > Streptophyta > Magnoliopsida > Poales > Poaceae > Guadua > Guadua angustifolia. Next base: position 52,119 of record JAYEVE010000482.1, read on the forward strand.
GCTGTAATTAGAGACAGCATACCTATATACTCGGTTCTTTCCAGAGGTCGTTTTAGAATGGTTACAATTAATCTTTTAAACATTTGACAACTAATATATATACACACACTAGGATTTGTAACACGAAAATGATACTACTAGATTTGTCATAAAACATACTAGAGAAATAATGGTCAAAATGATATATTAACATATAATTAGAAAAATAATAGTCAAAATGATATATTAGAGATCGTGTCAATGTCCAAAATGACATGTAAAAAAAGTAGTATCATGGTGATATGCACCATTCTCTCTGTGATTTTTTGTGTTTGACATCCTAGAACTGTGCTGTTAAACTTTGCCATAATATATTTAAAACTATCTACATTAGGTATATAAAAACTGTATTATTAGACTTGTTGTTCATAATATTATAATCTTATTAGTATATTTTAAAGTAAAATTATAAAAATAATGAGCAAATTTTTATCTCGGAGACGTAAAAAACATCCATCAAAGTAGTACTATTACGTGCATGCATGATTGACTTGCAATATTGCTGGCTATCTAGCTAAGAGCATCTCCAATGGTGCCACTTCAGCTAGCTATAAGGGTGTCATCTCAGCATTTTGATTAGGTGGAAGGGAAAAAATGAGGAGAGAGATATAGACCGGCTACTAATGTATAGCCAGGCTATAACTGATTCCAAGACACTTATTACCTATTACATGTGGGCCAATATTTAATTTTATAGATAATGCTATATCTAATCCATTGGAGATGTTGTCTATATGCTATCTATAGATGACATGGACATTTCTTATAACTAGTACCATTGGAGATGCCCTAACTGCATGCATCTCCGATTGTGCACAGAGTATATATCGTTGTATATATGGTACAGATAGATTGGTAGATATATCGGAAATTGATATGCATGGGCGCGCGCATGATGTAGACTAGTCGTCCTCAGTTTTGAAATGTCTGTATGCATGCATGGCTCGTGCACTGGCACGGCCCCATGTATGAACAGTAGCCTCGGCGCGCCCAGCCTAACCCCGGCCAACTAGCTAGCTTTGTCGTGCTTTAATTCGCAGACTAGTTTGAATAGTAGATCTTTCATCTCTTCTCCATGCATGGAACAGCATGCATGCATACATACATACATACATACATACATATATATAGGAAAATGCTTTAGTACTACCGGGAGTATGTACTCCTGGTTCAATCCACCGTCAACTGAAGCTTGTATGCATGCATCTTCTATCTGGTGGATTGGTAGGCGGTTGAGTCAAATCCACCATGAAGCAGATTGGGGCTAGGACGAGAGGTATGGGAGTACATACTCGAGTGTATAAAACACCCTTCCTATATATATATATATATATATATATATATATCCTTTCGCCTTATATGAGTATATCTTAATTCTGAGCATTTTTATTTGCACACATACGTACGGTTCAGTTTACTGACGAAAAGCAAAAGGAGAAAGAAAGCCATGCAAAATGGTTGTGCCTGCAATGCGAGGCGACCAGAAGAAGTACTACTACCTTTTTATCTTGTTGACGAGTCTAGATTTTTTTATATTTTTATTATTTTTGTGTGCGTGTGTGGACTGGAACTAGTTACTACCAGTCGCCACCACTACTACCACGGCGATCGACCGTATCAATAAGCTAGGGGCATGCAGCTTTAATCAGGCTTCACAATATGCAGGCCCGGGAAATTATGCCGGACGGTAGGCAGGGACAGAGGCAGAAGCAGAGGCACGTGAGATGGCCAACTAACCGTCAAATCGTCCAGATCTGACGGCTCCATCCCAGAAATCAAAGCATACGAGGGGCAGAGGTCATGTCGCGTGTGCATGTGTTATGGGGATCACGAAAGCGCATGTTGAGAGCGATTATTAGCAGCAGAAGGAGCAGAAGCCAGACAATAATGCAGCCAGCGCAGGAGTACTGATACTGATACTCCCGCCTGTGAGCCACTTATTATTAGCCCACGATGCTTTATTCTTCCCTTCATGAGCAAAGCTGCAGCCGCAGTCAATAAACAGAACCGTATTGCCAAGCTTTCCTATGCAGAAAGAAAAAAGAATTAGGGAATAATAATAATAATAATAATAATAATAATAATAATATCCTTACATTACATTGATTAAAAAAAAAGGTGCAACAACATTTTTTACAAGAGCAGCCAACATGAAGCTTATTCACGTCAAGCCTGACAGCTGGAGAACTAATCAGAACAATATCGGCAAATCCAGCCTTATAAGTTCACTGGAAACCAATCCAGGGTCAACTCTGGGAAACACAAGGATTACCTAGAATAGCACTAGTACAATACAGAAACAAATATCCCAGCTAGTTTACTCCTCGACTCAACACAGAATTCAGCTAATTAACTAAAAAGCTAGGGTAGCAAAAGGAGCCCAGCATAAGATCGACACAGAAGAAGACAAAGTTAACCTTGCCCATTTACAATATTCTATCTGAAAGGGCCTGATCTTGGGACAATAGTAATTGGAAGATGGTGCATTGGTGCATACGCCCAGGACAGAGTTAAGCGAAATGCATGGGCTCAACCAGATGCCCAGACTATGTCACCATCTGGATCAGGCCATGCTGCTCAGTACTTCAACCAGCTCATTTTTCTTCATCTTTGAATAACCTCTGATTCCTCTAGATTTTGCAAGCTCTCTTAGTTCTATGACCTTCAAAGAGCTTATATCAGAACCTTCTGCAGAAGAACATCCCAGACTCTTATCACGGGATGAATTGCTATCTGTAACATCAGGATTCTCCAAAGAAGGTTCCACATACTCCTCATTGGATTCATCGGTATCCGATGCATCAGATTCATCATTTGAAATAACACCAAAATCATCCAATGATATATATTCTGGTGATATCTCAGAGTCAGGATTGTACACAGAAACTGAGTCAGGTTCATCTGTAGCAGTCTGCTTGTCCAGAGGTGCCTTAGCTTTCATGACAGCATCAGCCATGCTACGGCGATAGAGTTGGCATCAGCATCTGCATCGGCATTGGTAACAGGCTGAAACTTCACTCCAGGAACAGGAGATCTTCGCCTGAAATTTGAAGCTGGCCTTTTAGAGAATGCAGGAGGTAGCTTTTGCTCTTCCTGAGTGTCATTTTTATGCCAAAGATCCTTGAATTTTGTTTATTTCAGGATCATTGCATCTCCGTGTTAGATCGAAATTATTTTCTTTCTCGTCACTGCTCTTCCTTCTTTGGTCCACCGAGTGTTTCCTGAGCAAATTAAGGAGGAATCAACACTGCCCCTCTCACCCTGAGCTTTTTGCTGGTTGAGGCTTCTTGTCCTCCTGCCCTTCCCTCGCTCGCGCAGTTGCGCTTTTGAACCCTTTTAAATAGCTCTACAATCTCCTTCTCTCTTTCCCTAGAGTTGATGTCGCCTGGGGACGTGAATTGCTTGCCAACGAGATGGGTGGTCCATTTTTGGAGAGCATTAGATCGCTATCAAATCCATCAATGTTCTCAGAGTTATCTCTTTCTTGGTACAGCTTGCTTTTCCCCTAGAAAACCCCCTTTTGTTGTCGTGACATATCCAAATTCCTCGCCTATGTTTGTTGGGACTTGCACTACATACCAAAGGCACACTCATTGGGCCTGAGATAGGTGAATTACTCAGGAAACAAGCTCCTGGAAGGAATCTGCAATCTCCATGATATACAGGTAACGTTGCTCTGACTGAAATCCCTGGGCAGCAAAAGCACTGTACATTAGTTATAGTTATAGAAGACGCTTGGTGGATTAGGGTAAACTGGCAGCTTAAGATGGAATGGTCTGCAGCATGTCAGACATATATAAAGTTGGTAAAACAAACATAACATTGTTAACAAAGAAACAAAAGATTGCAACACTAGCACGGACACTTTTGATCCAACCGGCAACATTCATATCAAAGTCCACATCAATGTTTAGTTGACCAATCAGTGCATGGCTGACGACTAGGGTCCTCGACTCAACTGGAACACCTAGTCGGATGGCAGGATGACTAATCAACGACCAGCAGCGACTAATTGTGCATATCTAGTGTGCGACTTGATGGATCACTATCACTTAACCCTAGCAGATCGAACCCAACACTTCCCCATGACCAGCGGCAACAGCAGCGCAGGCGCCAGCGAGGAAGAGGAGATGCGACGGCAGCAGAGAGGCAAAGGGCAATGGCAAGATGAGAGGCAGAGGAGCAAACTGGGCCTTGCTTGCGAAATCTGGCCCACCACTAATGATTAAACGGGATGAGCAGCTCTTAGGTTTCCATCCTCACCAAACAGCCATCACACGCAACCGGAGGAGCAGCTCGAGTTTGGTGCTGGCAATGGGGGCTCCCGACCACCTCTTCGCAGTCAACAGTAGAAGAAGCAACATGGGCACGAGACGGAGCCACACATGGCTACCGATGGCAACAGGTGTTGGAGATGGGGTTATTGATGGCGACGGCTCTTTTGTCCTTGACTGCAGCCACCATCGACAAGCGTCACCAACACCTCTAGATTCCTCTCCTCCTCTCCCTTCAGATCCATTTTTCCCGATGTCCTCCCTTCACTCTGTTTTTGCTGCTTTGTTTTGCTCTCGTGGCAATAGCAGCATGGATTAGTAGCAATAGAAGCAGCCAGCATGTAGTAATAGGCTAGTTGGCAACTAGTCGGCAAGTCGGTACCATGGCAACTCGACTTTACAACTTAGTAACCTTGGTCCACATGAACAAAACACACTTTGATCACACACACACCCCCAAAAAAGTAACTTGTGATAATAGAAGGGAAAAAAATAGGTCATTTGAGATCAGAAGGAAAATGAGGGACCAAACATGCCACAAATCCACAATCACCTTCTGTCTGAAATGCAAGTCACAAGCAAATGAGAAACATATTCTAACATGAACTGCTGCAGATAAGGCAGGGTTCAATCCTGAACATATGCATAACATGGGCTTAAAGAGTAGTCAATTAACGTGGCCTGTCTGTCCATCTCCAATGTATGACAGTGCTACTTCAAAAGTGGAGGTGAAAGGCACACAGTAGTTCTGTGCATATTCATGAATCAGCTAACAAATGATCCTAATTAAAGCCGAACAGCGCAGAAGTGGTGTACATTTACACCTTGTGCAATCAAATAGAAATGCCTGCTCTTAATGGCAACACCAAGGAATAGCAAGAAACAGTAAGTCTTGTATGAATTAAATTGGGAAATTAAGTGCTTGACTGTTCCGCTTGGAACAAGGCAGCTTTGGTTCAGACAGCGGATAATATTAAGCTGGCAAACACCTACCAGATTAAAAAAAAGATTGATATCCTAGTCAATCTGTGCATCCAGCAAGATAGAACAGTGCAAGGCATCTCAATGAAAAGAACACCTCCCGAAAACTGTAGAGGAAGTGTGAGGTACACATGACATCCATTGTGGATACTGCATATGTATTGTGTTGAAGTGGTTTATAAAACCCTGACCTACTTAACAATTAATTGGCCCTTGTATGTAAATAAAGATGCAAATAGGGATACACTTTGAGTTGATTACTGCAAGATAGGTATGTACATCAGCCATCAAGATGCTCACTTGAATAATACGGAACTATGGGATCAGAACATCGTAGACACCACTATCAGCTAGTTGAGCAGCAAAATGGATTTGAAAACCCCATAATGTTCTTACTTAACAAGGTGGCAGTGGCACTGCACTACAGCAGTGCACATTTATCTGAATTGTTCATCACATACCACGTCACAGACAATAAATTCAAATGTGTTCCAACAACAAGAGATGCAGTAGAGGTAAAAAAAAGTTGACCTGCAGCACAGTTCCATTCTCTAGGTAAGGCCAATTCGCCTTACTCCTTACTACGTAGGATATCTAGGATCCCTCGCACAATTCACCATTCATACACACAGTGATAAAATTTGGGGAACCCAGCATCTACCAACCCACAGATATATGAAACACTTTGCACTAAGACGGCCCAGTCCCTGCACGCCTCACATTGAGTCCTCCCAACCCTAGTTGTTGACAGAGGCGCGTATGCGGCAGCGAAATATTTACTACTACTACAATCGCAGGACAAGGGCAAACGCGTAGAAGACATCAGCGGCGGTGGAAGGAGAACGCGCAGTAATTTCACGCTATGGAAATCTCGAAACCCTAGCTGAATTTGGAGGGTGCACCGCAGCATATGTGTGCGCGTCACTGTAGGCAGCAGCGAGACGAGAAGCGGAGGGGAGGGGACGGTACCGTGGTGGTGGTGGTGGAGGGCTGGGGCAGCGCCAGACATGCCTTGGTGTCGCCACCCGGAGCGTCGGGACCGGAGGCGGCGGGGTGGTGAGCGCTGCCGCCGATCTGAGCGGAGCGAGATTGGAACCGATAAGCGCAACAGTGGGATTTTGGCGAGGGTTTGGGCGTCCGGCACGGTCGCGGTCACCCGCCGTGCGGTGCGGCGCGGGGACGTGGGCCGGGCCGGCTCGTGCCACTGGCTCGCGGACGGCGCGTGCGCGTGCCGTTTCTGTAGTGTGAAAACAATTCCACGTTTTGCGTCCAGCCCATCTCAGGAAAGCTTGTTAAGTTGGGCCTTCATAGCATTCAGAATCAATCCTGGCCTGATTCATGGCCGTGTTTCCAAAAGAAATTCCGGCTAAGTAAATGTCCAGAACCATTTGCACGCAACTGGGCATGGAAGTGCTATGCTCCGACATTGTTTCATCTCGAAGATTTTCGCTTACAAGCTGCTACTTATACTTGGATTTATTCTCAAACGCGAATGTGCATGCCACTCAAAAAGACCGAAATATCAAGGCAGCATCGACGACCAAGAATATCTGCAGTAGTAGTACGACTTTGTCTCACTCGCGCGAGAGGATGTACATTTACATGATACGTATCAAGCATTGCGTAGGTTGGTAGGGACATATACAGGCAAGTTGGAAACCAAAGAAGCAGCAGCTTCACCATTTCCCACAAGGACGAATGACTCATCTAGCCCGATCACCAAAGCCTAGTGCAAGGAACGAGAGTGCAACTAGTCACATACTCATAAAAAGTGGCAATTAAATATTTGATCCACTTGAGCAGTTGAGCCAGACCAACAAAGCCCGGCGTCGTCCTCACCCGCCATCGCACAAGTCAAGCCTACCAACCGCGCTCGCAATGCGTCTTTCGTCCTTCCTTCCTTGCCCGGATTTAAAAAAAAAACTAGCCAGGCCACGCCCTACGCTGTGCCGTGCGAATTCTTGTTTTCGATTTTTGCGTAATCCCGGTTTTCTTTCTTTTTTTTTAAAAAAAATAGATTGCTAAGACCCATCGGCAAATCGGTGGGCTGTTATAAACCGTCGGTGAATCCATGGACGCTTATAAACCATCGATGAATATGTAGTTTTCGTTTTTGAGAGAAAACAAATGTATTTTTGTTTTTTCATAATTCCGTTTTCCTTGTTTTCTTAAAAACAAGGATCTAAATGTAATTTCAATTTTTTTCGGGTTCACTTTGCTAAAAACCGTTGGGAGGACCTGAACGTAAACCGCGGAGGGATCTAAATGTAATTTCGGATTTTTTCGAGCCCTTTCTGTTAAAAACCAGCGGAAGGACCTAAACGCAATTTTAAAATTTTTGAAGGACCTTCTAGCAAAAATGGTGAGGTGGCGCATCTGAGGGGCTCCCAAATATCTCCTTCTCTCAAAAATGTATTTTCATTTTTTTTTTGTAATTCCAGTTTCGTGGTTTTCTTAAAAAACGGATCTAAACGTAATTTCGGTTTTTTCCAGGTCCATTTTGCTAAAAATCGTTTGGAGGATCTGAACGTAAACTATGGAGGGACCTAAATGTAATTTTGGATTTTTTTCAGGTCCTTTCTGTTAAAAACTAGCAAAGGACCTAAACACAATTTTAAAATTTCCGAAGGACCTTCTCGCAAAGAATGGTGAGGTGGCGCACCTAGGGGCTCCCAAATCTCTCCACTCAAAAACGTATTTTTGTTTTTTTTTGCATAATTCCGTTTTCTTTATTTTCTTAAAAAAACAGATCTAAACGTAATTTTATTTTTTCCGGATCCATTTTGCTAAAAACCGTTTAGAGGACTTGAACATAAACTGCGAAGGGATCTAAGACATAATTACGGATTTTTTGGGCCTTTTCTGTTAAAAACCAGCGAAAGGATCTAAACGTAATTTTGAAATCTTTAAATGACCTTCTTGCAAGAATGGTGAGGTGGCATATCTGACGGGTTCCCAAATCTCTCCACTATAATATATACTAGATAAGGACCCGCGCTACGCTGCGGCGTATGAAATTTGTGTGAGTTCTGAGAGTTTAATAGAGAAAAAATGGACCAATACATAATCTTTGAAAGCTATTGAACTATATTCAGAAAATTTTGGAGATCAATTATGAACTCAACAAAGATGTCCTGGAAAACTGCTTTTAAGATTGCCTAGAAAAAATTCGTTAAGAGGTTCAGGAGGACATATCTATGAATATACAATATAGCAAGTTTGTGTTCAAGCCAACATCATAAGGTTTCCCACAGGGTACACAAAATGGCAAAAAAAAAAAAGGAGCAGCAAATGCAATTATGGACTTGCAATTACACTGGCTGCACAATCAAAAGCGTGCAAAAACTGGCAATATCACATACCGACATCCATATGTAGCTTATGAGAACAGCAGCAGCAAAAACTGAAGTGCATAAGCAAGGTAAGAAATATGGGAACCTGGCAAGTTTAGGTTAGCGCAGCATGGAGAATAGGTTAGCGCAGCATGGAGAATGTTAGAGCTTCATGTTCAGGTCGGCAAACTTCAATAGCACAAGCCTGCAAAAGTCAGGCACAAAGACATCAAATATACATAATCTAACATAAAAGAGTTTAAAAAAAGAGCTATCAAATTCACCACACCTTTATTGGTCCAAGTAAACCATTTAAAGCACCAAGGAGAAATCTTGTAGCTACTGCCATCCAAAAGTTGACACTAAGCCCAAACAAAGTATTAAAGACCACCCTGAGATATTAGCAAGAAATTAAGCTAGAGACTCACCTAAAGAAATAAAAGGAATTGAAATATAGAAGCAAACAAAGTCAAATTAATCTACATTGGTATTATATAAAAAGAAGGCAAATGTTACTTACATTGAGAAAATACCAAACATAACAACTGGCTTCCTCCCAATACGGTCTGCCGCTATTCCCCAAATAGTTGAAGCCAACCATCTACTAAACATAAATGAAGCACCTAGAAAAAGACAATCACTGTTCACCATTTATAAGCATTGAACTCATTGCAAATTTGAATCAGCAAATCGTAAGAAACTAACCTACTAAGCTAGCATAGAACCCAATATCTTTTGTTCTTTCTGCAACATCCAAGTCTCTTATATGTGGAGGAGTAAGAAATAATACAAAGACTTATTAGCTAAGGACTAAAGGTACTTCAGAGATGCATGTGTGCACAGATATGAAAAATAACTGAGATAGACCGAAATATACAAAAATGAACATTGCTATTACTGAAATATTTCGAGCTTAAAGAAATAACTGGACCTAAACGTAATTTTAAATCTTTCAGGTTTAAAGAACCGACGCTCGAGTTGAATTTGCAGAACTACGGGTTTTTTTTTTTTGCAAAATAACCGGTGGAAGGATCTATTCGTGATTTCAGATTTTCTGGAGGGCTTTTTTGCAAAAAAATACCTTATGCCTAGTTGGTTTCCAAATCTTCTAGGCATAAGATATATAAGCTTACGAAGAGAATAAACAATAGCAGAATAGAGTAACCAACCATTAGTACCACATGTTTACCACATAAAGGATCAGATTAAGCACTCTCCGACCCAACCATGACTCTCTGTAGACAAACATTTTCACATGGCTTTGAGCAATCGCGTGGATAATCCTCAGGATCAAATTCTAGAAAATAGGGCAGAGTTCAAATCTTCAGAGGGAAAGAATTCTTTGGCTAAGAACTCCTACTGTTAATTAAATATGCAGCAAGTCATGCTTATGCTAACAAAAGCATGAAACCAAGTACATTTATTGCCAAGGCACAGTATTATGGGAAATCACAAATTTGAACCGCAATTCTCAATTGAAGATAACGAAGAAAACCAAATAAGACAGCTTACATTGAAGCAAAGATGACTGAATTTCAGAATTCAACTAAAAGTAGAATGCATTTTCTAAAGAGCATGTTATTTACTACCTTACGAAATGAAGATCTCTACAATCATCATTAACACTAACCACGCACCCATGACCTCCGAATCTTTGGCACAATCGAGGTCGCTACATCAATACCTCCATTGATCGCACCCACTATAGATGCATCTCGCTTACAATCAACGCAATCCAATCGGATGCACAAAATTGATCTATGATTTCTAAGCGAGACCAATTTTATATGAAAGGGAATATCCGCAGAGGCACATAGAAGTAAATAAGGCACATATGATTTTTCCACCTCACCTTTTGTTCTCTGTATAACTATTCTATCAAGAACACATTGTCCATTACACAGCATGGAATCCTAATATGTTACTTTAGCTTAGCAGCTTCATCGAAATCTAGTTCAACCAAATCAAACAGCCTTAGGTCCTCAGTCACTCATCAATTAAAATCCCTATCCCAGCCAACTTTTTATGTTGTCAATATCTAATCAATTGACAAGAAGCCTAAACAACAATCACCATGTGCATATGTATGGAATACTATACATGTGCAAATCTATAATTATAGCATCACATCCTGATCATCTCAACTCAATAGAAATGTTATTGTCAAAACGCACAATAACTTTGTGACATATCATCCTAATTTCGCTAACATATCATGATCTCCAAGTCGCTTATAAGCTAATAAGTTGATGAAAGCACAAAAAATATCTTGGTAGAGCGCAACTATGTATGCAAGCTTATAAACCAGAACCCATGACCCTAAGAACGCTAACGCCACCTCTAGGGCAAAACAAAACCAAGAAACAAATCTGGATGGGTAAAGCTTTTTCAAGCAAGAGTGCAAGACTATAACGGGATTCTAGAGGAAGTAAAATGAGTACACAAAGCTTCTAATTAAGCATCGAACAAAAAATCAAATAAAGAACTAACATGGAAATAAAGAACTAACATGCCTTAATAAAGCTCAGTACTTAAGACTGCAAGCGATGGAGGGGCGGCGGCCGAGCGGTCGACCCAGTGAAACCCATGCGAAGCGCATCGATCAAGGACGCAATGAGCCGATTTTGAGCCTCGGAGGAAAAGGGAAGGATCTACCAAGAGGACGAAGGCGAAAAACCCACGCGAAGGCAAGTGCCAATCTGGACGAGGTAGCCCATGAGGTCCCAGAGGAGGAAGGGCGAACGATCGAGATGAAGAACTGGAGTTCTTGAGGGGAAGAGCCGAAAAACCCTTGCGAAGCGTGGCATGAGAGGTCTTTCTATTGATGAAAAGCAAGACATGAGAGGTCTCAACAGAATAAGAAATGATGAGTACAATAAATGTAAATGCAAAAAAAGATTCCACAAAGGTAAATTAATCATGAAAGAGATACTCGAGTCTATCCACTCATTTGTTTTGGAGATTTCTCCGCAGAGGCTTGATATGACGCTAATCGGACTTTAGCAAATAAAGCACTTCAAGCAACAATTATAGGAGTGCGAGCATGACTTTGAAAAGCAATTGATTATTCTTGAAAGACTTATCTGCATCGCAACTACAAATTCAAATTGTCTTTACTATCTTATGGATATGAAATAACTTGAGGGACCTCTTCAAGAGGGCGCTGTCTTTCAGATGGTGTACATAATAGCTGTCACTTATCAATGTATTCATGCATCGTAAAATTCAGTCAAGGATATCACTGCACAAAGGTAGCTCGTAAGTCGAAAGTCCTAAGATAGGATTACAGCTATAAAATAAAAAATAAGAGAGAATTTGTTTATAGAAAACATCATGAAATGATCAAAAGAGCTCAACTGTAAGGATATTCATTGGTCAACTTTTCTCATTTGCCATTTCAATTAGTTTTTCCATCTCTGAAGTTTTATGGATCCACTAAAAGTGGAAAAATTGACAACTTGGTTAATGTTTCAAATAGAATGAATACGTAAACTTAAAATAGGAGAATCCATAATTTACTAACATGTCACAGAAGTATTGAATTTAAACTCTAATACAAGAACCAAAACATGAGACTCAAGATATCGATCTACATGCAAACACCTACAGCATGTACCAGATAATGCGCAGAGCTGATCTAAGTTCCGAACAAACTTACATGACTCATTATGTCCCCATGTACAGTTCTTGCTTTCTCCTCGAGCTCATCTTGTAAAAACCAGCAAGATCGTGGCACTCCACGAAGCTTAGGATATAGTAACATAGACTCAAGCAAAACAAGAGACTAAACAAACATCCGCAAGAACTTCCGGAAAAGTCAGAAAAAATCACGAATAGCGTGAAATAGCTATGCTAACTAAGTGGGAGGCAAGTAAATGAATGACTAAGTAGTAGGAAAAGATTTGTTTTCCTAATGTTGGTCTCTGATAGAAACATCAAACAAATATATCAACAATTTACCATGCCGATGGATACCGCATGTGTGATTGGCGAGGAAAAACACTGATTCAACACACATTATCCTATATGGCTTTTTTGACTTGTCCACCTTTAGCAAAATGTTTATGAATCTTAAATATATTAGTTAAGGCCTTAATGGTAAAACAAGGATGGTCATCATACTGTGGAACAAATCATTGCCAAAGACATGTGTTCTCGAATAATATAATTTTGCAGATAGCGATTATCAACGTGAGATCTCGGGACATGATCTCGTAATCTAATCATTAGGGTACACTCGCACAAATTGCAAAGTAAGAAAAATTAGGATCCAATCTCAAAGCTAACTCAAGATGCACAAGATCTTGAAATACGCATAAGTATGTACCTTTTGTTGCGTATTTTGAACTGAATCAAATAATGGTAGAAGGTGCTAGGACTCGAGGGTTTCTTGCAAGAAAGAAACGGTTAGCATCACAAATCAATCGACCAATACATGATCCACCAAAGTGAGCATATCTCTTACCATTGTCTTCTTGGTGAACTCTCTTTACCATGACCTTGATCTCTCAAAAGAAATCATCCGTCTCAAAGATCATAGTGAAAAGTGGAAAATGTGTTCGATCACACATAAGCTATAGATAAATATAGACTTACAAGAAGTAGTTCATGAAGACCTTCAATCACGAGAATGGTAGAAGGTGCTAGGACACGAGGGTTTCTTGCAAGAAAGAACAGTTAGCATCACAACCAACTCGACCAATACATCATAAGTCCTAGAAACATAGCTCTCATTCACATTTTGAAAATAATAAAACATTTTATTGCAATGAAGAGCTTTTTCAGATTAGCAAGTTTGTAAACTTCAATAGCAAGAGAATAGGGATAGCATCATGTTAATAGTTCCATTATATATCATGATACTTGGTTGATTAAGGCGCCCCACCGCCATTACTGCACCTAGCATCTGCAACACAAAGGGCATTAAATTCAAATGCGATAGACATGTAAATGTGCATGGTTATCCCATAGGCTCCCTCATGTAGAAGGGAGACAATGTATAAATAAAAGTGCTACTAAGCTACAAAACCCGAGTTTTTCTTATCCCTAAACATCACAGTAAAAACACATCCATAATCACCTCAGCAGCCATCCACAACAAGAACAGGACAACACATCTAACTACAAAACCTGAGTTTTTTCTTATCCCTAAACATCACAGTAAAAACACATCCACAATCACCTCAGCAGCCATCCACAACAAGAACAGGACAACACATCTAACAATCGCATGGCAAAACCTGATAAAAAAATTCACTGCTTTTGTTTGTGACAGCAAAAACATAAACTAAGTATCCGACTTTTTACCACCTAGAGACAAAATAGGCATGGTCCAATGAGATAAGATCCAATATCTTTGGCTACTTTCAAGCAAGGTGTCTACCCAATCCGTAAATAAAATCTTGCTAGTGTGATCTAATTTTTCAAACAAAGATCGATCTTTCCTACATCTAGGAACCAGGACAATAGGATAGATCGATCTTTCCTACATCTAGGAACCAGGACAATAGGATGGTTGGTAGAGTAGAAGAAATATCTGGTTTTTATTGCCGTTCTTCTTTCTAGCAACAAGCTAAAATACATCGGAATGTAGAGCTCAATTGCATCTAGGTATCTAGTGAGCTAATGAGTCAAAACAGACACCATATGTAATTATCAAACAATGAGTCGAAACCCTTTAGCCATGAGTAATCATTAATCAATACTACACAAAGCATCCTCATTACTCTGCAAGACACCAGAGCACTTCTTCGCATTCGCATGTTAGCAATAACCACCAACCACATTTCTTATCGCCTAAAGCATCAAACCAATCCCAAATCGGTCCATCAAAAGTGCATAATATCATCGAATATTTTTGTGGTGCCATTTGTCGACACTCAACATATAACCTCGCTATGTAAATACATGCAGGAGTGCTAGACACATGCCGATCATAAAAAAGAAACTCATCATTTTATCAGATTCTTCCTTTCTACCTTTGTCAGAGAAACGGGAAAGACATACCACCCAGATAAAGGAACTATGAACAAAGACAACAGTCATATAGCGGATTATTAGCAAAAGGCATCAAACCCGAGATCGCCATCATTGAACTGTTATATTTCTCCGATATATTTACCATGGCCATGCGTAAACTTCAGAGATTTGTATAGCCTTCTCAACATGCAACAAAGATTCTCGCAGAATAATGCTAAATCTTCTGACAAAAATGTACATCCGCCAATGACAGAACCACATACTAACTTATAACCTTAACCGAGAGCAAGATATCGTGGTCAAACAAAACATGCAATGATGGAGATAAGACATACATGATGATTGAGTTGAACTGAAACCTTAGAACCAAATTTCTCCATGTACCGCTACCAATGGGTTGGGCAAGCATTGTAAAGCAAATGTGTAAAAAAAATAGCAAGATTAAAGGTAGGAATTCAAATAGGCTAGAGACCAAGTAAGAAGGTGGCTTGCATCGAACAATTCGGATCTTAGAGAATCAAACAAGCCACATCCGACGTCAAAGAAGAGAAGAGAAGAAACCCTAATAGATCTACACGCATGAACTCGTGAAGAGGAACCACGCGGCACAAGACAATCGAGGAACCAAATGCGCAGCAGATATATGGGAGGGCGCCGAGCCTCGGGTGGCATCAGAATCGGGCGTGCACCAGATCGCATGTAGTCACCGTAGCGGAGGTCAGGCTTGATTCGCGCTTCCCCTCATGAGTTCCAAAGATCATGGGAGAGACGATCCGAATCAAGAGACGACGAGAGTCGAAGATCAAGAAGCCACCACCGATTTAACACACGGACGTAGAGGGCGCTTTTCGCGTTTACCGGTAACGCGAAAGCGACGGAACGACGCGAACCTCCCGTGAGCAGACGAGCACCAGTGGTGGTGGGGTTTGTGGGTCGCTTCTTGGGGCGGCGGAGATATCAGCCTTTTGGCGCGAGAGGCTTCGAGGGCGGCGGAGCGAAGAGAATGCGCGAGGAGAAGGGGGATCGACCGGCGACGACGGAAAGCGAAGAAGCCCTCGAGGGTTCGCGGGCGGACTTCACGACGCTTACGCGCGTAAGATTCGGCGGTGTGTGGATCGGCCAGATCGCAGCGCCGCAAGCGGATGGATTTACCGACAAAATCCAGATGACGGGTCTTACCGGTCGAGGCTGAAATCTTCCGCTTTAATAGAGTAGTTACTAGAATTTTTCAGCGCGCATACGTACCGCGCGGTTCGGTTTTTCATAGATTTTTTACGGCGTTTTAGTTTTTAATCGTCGAAATAATGAGCTTAAACTACTGAAAGAACACAAAATTTTTCACATGCGTAACACGGCATGCGCGTTTTTTCAGAGAAAAATTTCTTTTTCTTTTCGATAGTGATTTATTTTTTAAATCGTCGAAATAATGAGCGAAACGGGAAAAAAATAGAGAGATAGAGTTGTAGAAATATCTCTTTCATTTAATTATCTGGGAAATATTGAGACCGAGCCGAAAACCGCGATTGGGAAAAAAGTCTAGAAGGAAAAGGCGAAAAACTATTAGAGATGACAACATTCTTTTGTCGAAGTTTAACACTCTACGCGCTCGCCGAGTAATAATACATGTTTAAAAAATCTCGAGACTCGCAGCGTAGATAAGGCTGTTTTTTCAGAGAAAAAATTTTTTTTCTCTGTGTTTTATTTTTAAATCGTCAAATAATGAGCGAAACTAATGAAAGGATATAAATTTTTCACGGCGTAACACGCCACGGGAAAAAATAGAGAGATAGAGTTATAGAAATATCTTTTTCGATGAATTATTTGTAAATATTAGAGACCGAGGTGGAAAACCGCGGTGGGGAAAAAGTCTGGAGGGAAAAGGTTGAAAAGGTATTAGGAATGACAATATTCTTTTGTCGAGTCTAATACTCTACGCGTTCACCGAGTAATAATACATGATTTAAAAAATATCAGAGATGGAGATGGAAAATCGAGATGGGAAAAAAGTCTACACACATATTTCTGTTGACGAAAACATTTTTTCCCGAGAAAAACGGAGAAAGGACCTAGACGTAAGGAGCAAGGACCTGATTGTTACGTTTTTGGACCTGTCCGCTATCTTGAAAAATTAGAAAAGGGCTTGTTCGCGATTTGAATTTAACGAAAGTTTTTTCCCGTAAAATGGCGAGCAAGGGACCCAAACGTGATAAATGGGAAAAAAATCTTCCCCTCACAAAAAATCGCGAAGGACTTATTCGTAATCTATAAGGATATATCCGTAATTTCAAGAAACACAGGGAGTTTTCGCAAAATCGCCAAAGGTGACAGGTGGACATGCTCTTCTTACGGAAATTCTTCCAACTATATTGAGGGTATTACTAAACGGGCAAATTAGCCCTCTCCATTCTGTAGCGAAGGAAACACAGCAAACAGACTATATTTTACCAGGAATATGACTCACTCTTTTTGTCAGGGTAGACATCACAAAGATGTGTTAAGCTCTATTGCTATACAGTATACCAAAAAGGTGTTTTTTTCGAGGAGCAGAACAATGCGATACACAAACGAAATCTAATGGTACCATAAGCAATCGATGCACAGGTGAACTTATAGTATTAATAACGCAGAACAAGGTGTGTCAGTAGAAGAAATTCTCCAACAGCGATGAAACAAATATTGAGATCGTGTACCAGCGCTAAAAAACACAATTAGCTCACTGATTTCCTACACATATGGAAATCTGAGTGGAACGAATATGTTTTTTTTAGCACCCTGCGATTAGCATGGTTAAGGAGCTCAACACACCGCCGACAAATGTCTTTAGATTCTAAAACTTGGCAAATAGCCGAGGGTTCAATTCTTGCAAGGGTATGAATGATGTAGCACAAATGATGTCACAAGAAATTAGAATGCCAATTAACTTTCATATCAAGCATAAGAAGACCAAAACAAAGATGCATATGTCAAAGATCGAGTGTACAATTCAAAGCCTAAACATAAACACAAGGTAAGGTTCATCAATGAAGATATATAGATAAACACAAGTTTACACAACATAGGGTCAAGAGCTTAATCTCTACTATATAAAGTGAGAGTTTCTTCCTACATCATTTCATCAAAATTACCCACCTTTGTCACTGCTCTTTAATTACCCACCTTTGCCATTGTTAGTGTTCTTAATTACCCACCTTTACCACTGCTCTTTAATTACCCACCTTTGCCACTGTTAGTGCTCTTTGTAAATAAACTTTTTGTCGCAAATTGAGTTTTCGTTGCAATGTACGGGCACATGACTAGTTATGCTATATGTCCAAGTGCAAATCCTTTTCAGGAACAGTGACAGTCTGATTTTCAGAATCTCCCTAGCTAGTGTTAAGTCAACTCAAATGTACTAATTTAGATCAACAAGAGAAGAGAGGTTAGTTTAGTACCATGTCGGTGCGATCAAGGGATTAACAATGGGTTAATTTGAGCATTCGGTCATCTAAGAATCTTGGGAAGGCAGGATGGAACATGCTCAAGCAAAGAGTACGTAAAAACAACTCCGTCCCAGTTAAAGAAGAAACACAAAGTAAGGGGCTTACGGCTTGCAACTCACATGGAAACTTAAACCGCAGCTTTATTTTTTCTCGAGGTCATGCAGTATCCCATAACTGGGATTGTGACATTTATTTACTAAATGCCTTAGGATAACTCATTGCCATGGGCCCATGGCATCTTCTGATCTCTACTACAAACTACAAACATGTGAAGATATGTATGGCCTTGCTTATCTATTTCGTAGAGGAGAGGGGGGTTGCCAAGTTCAAAACCTTGATATCTTTTAGTTCTAAGAAGGCCTGTGTGGAATATCTGCTCACATGTTTATAGGTTTGCCTTGTTGCTTCATTGAACAAACCAGATTTGGCCTTCCCATTGGTTGTCAGACTTCGATCCTTCATTGAGCCTCCTTAAACAAATAGCCAACGATCTCAACTTCTGAGCTTTTGCCTTGTTGCCCTTGCATCCTGCTTAGCCTCACATAGCCTGTCAACCTTTGCAGCATTGCTACCTTTTCTTCCCTTTTGGTTGGCTTCTGTTGTTTCTGCAAAAGGATGTTGTTTGCTTCATAAGCATGAGGAGAGAGGGCCTGGCTGCTAGATCCAAACTCCAAATTGTCTTCTTCAGAATTTTCCCATAGTTAGAGCGCGGAAAAGCTCCCGGGTTTAATATAGGGATGATAATATATTGATACCGCAGTCAATATGTGCATTCAGCAAGATAAAACAGTACAAGGCATCTTAACAAAAAAAGACCACCTCTACAAAAACAGACCGGCAGTACTTGTAAAACTGTAGAGGGAGTGTGAGGGACACATGTGAAACAACCTATATATCAAGCACAAAAATAATCATCAATCAAGTGATGACACATAATCAAAAACATATCACGAAAGAAATCACCATTTTATTAACTCACAAATGTCATCCAGAACTGATACATCGGAATTAAATACAATAGTAATTGCAACAATTAGAAATGCACAAAAAGATTACAATGAACTACAATCTAATTCTTCAGAAGACTCTTAAACTTCAAACGCCTGAAACAATAGCAACAAACACACATACACATATATAAGCTAATAAAGAACTAGAAACTAAATTGCCGTCAGACCCAGATGTGAATAGATCACGCTTATCAAGATACCAGACTATCCAGGCCTGTCAGCACCTCTTGCTAAATGGCCTGTCGGCACCTCTTGCTAAATTAAGGTTCATTATTCGACAACATACAAACCTGATAGAACCGCAAGTAACCATAGCCATTTAAGAATAGTGTCAAAAAATATCACATAGCAAAAAAATTGTCTTCCCTAGTAAAAAAGTAAAAGCACTAGAGATAAAAGAGGTGGCCACAGCTCACACCTAGCCGAGCATTCCCCAGTCCAGACAAGCTAAGAGCAAGGAGTAGCCACCAACCAAGAGCAAACCAAGGAGACCACCAAACTGTCAGACGGTGACTCGAGAAGAAAGGAATACGGAAGTCGTGGCTCAAGTGAGTGAGGGCGTGATTGCTGAAATGAGATCGACGATGGAGACTTGATCTTCAAAGCGGACGGCTACAAAGAAGGGTGATCGTAAAATGTTGTTTTTCGTGAATCATCAGAGTAAGAAGAGTAATACAGCCGGAGGTGATCAGAGAGTCATGGAGTTGTAAGTCTACAAAAGGGTCAGGTAATGATACGATGAAAAGTTGAATAGAAAATGGATTGATCTCCTCTTCTCTCGTTGTTCTTCGTTTTTGCTCTCTTCTCGCTTCTTCCTCTACCCCGATTCTTCTCTCGAATCTCCTCACACCTGTACACCCGATTGAGTCATCACAACTGCATCGAGCCACCGATCTAAACTCCTTCCGCAGTATTTGTTTCTTCCTTTGAGATTGACTCATCCTTGAGTGGTAAAATCCCCAAGAGGGTTGGAGAGGCTTGGATCGAGAAATCGATTGAAGTTTTTCCACAAGCAACTTCGGTTCCCAAATCCGGCTCACTCTTGCTGAGCAATCACTACGATCAAACCTTTTCAGGCA